>SNQJ01S0039341.1:53961-93718 GCA_010110895.2 Picea sitchensis
TTCTAACCACTTGTCAACTTAGTAATTTCTCCATTAACTTTATTATTTAAATAATTTCTTTTGTATTCACTTTGAATTACAGTACACTCATCACTTCACTTTATTATTTACCTTCTAAAAATCTCTTAAACCACTTTGACTACTTTGACCTTTTGGGGATTCTAGATGACTCATGAGGGTTATCCAACTTCACATGGCCATAACTCTTTAACCGTGAGGATTTATGTGACGTTCCACATACCACTAGAAATGACATGATATTTAATATCCATATAGAATTGTATTACCTGCAAATATATCAAAACTCATACCATTATCCATCAAACAAACTTGGGTCCATTACCCAAACCTGGGTTCTCCAACTTTCTTCAAGGGTTGACATCAATGACAACCAACCTTAATAAAAATCTCCCCCTTAGGAATCGATGGCAACACTTTGATGCAATACTAAAATCATGTCATGCAATATTGAAGTTATATCGCTCATGCTCCCCCTGGAACCATGCCTTTGTCCTCCGCACATGATAAATCTCTTCCCCTTTGTTATCAATGACAAAGGTAGTTTTCCATCCGGGGTTTCTCCCCCTATCTGAATTGTCCACTTTATGGTGCTTCCTCATGTACATATAAAACATATAAGATAAGCATCCAAAAGCATTCATTTTGGAGTAGAAATAACTCTAAGTCTCTGGCGAAGATACTCAAAGGCTTCCTGTGGAAGTGGTTTTGTAAAGATGTCTGCCACTTGTTCTTTTGTGCCCACATACTCAACTCTGATGTTCTTTTCTGCAACATGTTCCCGTAGAAAGTGATACTTGATTGGAATGTGCTTCGTCTTGGAGTGCATCATCGGGTTCTTTGAGATACTAATGGCGTTTGTATTATCACAATATATTGGAATGGGCTCATCATACTCAACCTGTATATCTGTCAGAGTTTGTTTCATCCAAAGAACATGTTGCTGCTACAATATACTATGCCTCGACTGTAGATAAATATATTGATGATTGTTTCTTGCTTATCCATGATACTAAACACTCACCCAAGTAGAACGCTGCTCCATTGGTGCTTCGTCGGTCATCAATACAACCTGCCCAATCTGCATCTGTGTAGGCAATAAGTGATAGATCCTTTCCTTTTGGATACCATAATCCAAAGTCTTATGTTCCTTTGAGATATCTGAAAATCCTCTTCACAGCTAATACATGTGATTCCTTTGGTGCTGCTTGAAATCGTGCCACATGTCCAACTGCCTGCATTACATCTAGTCTGGATGTTGTCACATATAGTAGGCTACCAATCATTGACCTGTATTGCCTCTGATATGTAGAATTTGAATCATCATCTTTGCTCAACTTGTAACTGGTTTGCATGGGAGTGATAACTGGTTTGCAATCTTCCATTCCGAACCTCTTTAGCATTTCTCTGATATACTTGGTTTGAGAAATAAAAATTTCTTGGTTGCTTTGAGGTATCTGAAGTCTTAGAAAGAAGGATAGTTCTCCAAGTAATGACATTTCAAATTCATTATGCATATCCTTTGCAAATTTCTGGCTTAACCTGTCATCATTACTACCAAAAATAATATCATCAACATAAAATTCAATTAATAAAATACTATCTTGACTTCTTCCTCTTCAATTAATAAAATACTATCATCAACATAAACTTCAATTAATATAGTCAACCTCCGCCTCTTCAATTTCTTCTTCGACTTCTTCATATTCTTCTTCAAAGTCTTCTTTATCAAAGTCTTCTACTGCCATGAATATAACTCTTTCTGTCTCACTGTCACTGACTTCATCTTCATCTGATGATGAGTTGTCTTCTTTGGTGCATAAGATTTTCTTGAATACTTTCTTTGTGGTTATTTTGCCTTTTTATGTTTTTTTTTTTTTAGTAACCTTCATCATTTCTCTTTTCCTTATGAGGACATTTGTTAGCAAAATGACCAATACCATCACAATTAAAACAAATTAAAGGAAGCTTACCTCTATACCTGCCGTCGGTTCTCTTGTTCAGTCTTTTGACAAAGTTGGCCACTTCTTCATCATCTTTTGAGACATCGCTATTGTTGCTATGTTCTTTTTCTTGTTGCTTTCCCTTTTTCTTTGATCTTTTGGATGCTTTGAAGGCTGCTTCTTTTACATCTGGATTTTCCTGTTTAGTTCTCATTTCATATGCTGTGAAAATTCCATGTAGTTAATCCATGCTTATTGAGTTTAGATCTGCTTTTTATTCTAGTGCTGATATCTTAGGGTCAAATTCCATAGGAAGAGATCTTAGTACCTTTTGAACAATTACAGATTCTTGAATTTCTTCTCTCAATCCCATGATTACATTTACTGTTTCATCGACTCGTAAGAAGTAAGCTGTAATATTCTCATATTCCTTCATCTTTAGTTGTTCGAACTGAACTCTGTAAGTTTGAAGCTTTGCTGCTTTGACTTTTGAATCTCCTTCATAAATATTTCGAAGTTTGTCCTAAATCTCTTTGGCGGATTTACAATGTGCAACTTTGGTGAATACTGTTTCACCAAGACCATTCAAAAGTGTTGTGGCTTTGGAATTATTTTGATCGAGTTTCACTGCTTTGTCATTTGTTGGTGGAATTGTTGGTACTGTGTATCCATCTACAATTGATTACCAAATTTCAAATCCATGTGCCTGTATATATGTCTTCATCCTTATGCTCTAAAATGCATACTTTTGTCAATCAAACTGTGGTATTCCATTTTTATACAAGTTGTTTCTCTCCATCATCTACCTTTCAGTGGTTAAACTGATTTCTGAAGGAACCTGCTTTGATACCAATTGTTGGATCACTGAGAGGGGGGGTGAATCAATAATAGAGCAATTTAATCCCTTTTAACCATATAATCCAAGTGTTATATCAATGTAGCATTATCATCCAATAAATGTAGAGTAAATAAGCAATGAACAAATGAACAATCATACCCATACACAGTACACCAATGTTTTACGTGGAAACCCAAAGCGAGAAAAAACCACATAATGCTTTTTCTTATATGTCTTGAAGAATTATATTCATTGGAAGCACCAACTTCCTTTGTTTTCTAGCTGCAACTGGAATGAGGGTCCAACCCCCTAGTTTCTCGGGCTACAACCTGAGGGAAGCTCCAACTCCCCAATTATCTATCTACAACTAGAAGGATGCGACAACCCCCTATGTTTTCCGACTTCAACCGGAAGGTGGCTACAACCACCTATCCTTGTCCTGTCCAACCGCCCTGACGTATAAGTAGAATGATGAAACCACTGTCACACTATCACTTTGAGATATACTGCTGTAAACCTGTACCAATAAACCTGCACCAAACAACCTGTACCAATAAATTTGAACCATGCATCAACCTGTACCATAAAAAGCGCATCAACCATGCACCAACCTGTGCCATAAAAAGTGCATCAACCATGCACCAACCTATAATCAACATGTACCATAAAAAGCGCATCAACCATGCACCAACTTGTGCCATAAAAAGTGCATCAACCATGCACCAACCTATAATCAACATGTACCATAAAAAATTCCATCCAACCATGTACCAATCATGTATCAACTACTCATCAACTATGACTCATCAAGATGTACCAACATCATCAACTATACACCTCATGTATGTGCCAACTCATCAACTACTTGTCTCAACCATATGTACCTAAACCAAAAGCCCTCATCAATTTCATTATCTAAATCTGATTTGTAACTCTGTAATAGACCTGGTGTATATGATCACATACATGCGAACATTCCTTAACATTAACAACAAGAGACTAGCATTTTCATCAAACTTTTCTTTAGTCTCATATGACTAGTTTTGGATTAGTCAACAACCCTAACTTGAAATAATCATAACTATGTACCTGTAATGAATAAAGATTTGAAAATAGTACACAATGTTCTTCAGTGTGTTTTATGCAATTCCTCTAGGTGTCACTACTTGGAACCTCTCAGAAAAGGAGTTATAGCAAAAATGACATACCTTGTTGAATTCTGACTTATTCCAAAGAGTGAACTTGTAGAGCGTTCCCCGCATGGAATATTTGTTGTATGGATATGAAAATTTTACACAGAATACTACAGACTGTACTCTAACTAACACATTTGGTCTTACTTAATTTGGATCTGTTATGAAGAAGTTATGAAGTTTTTACCCAAAACACTTGTTTTAGACTAGTTTCAGGACTAGCCACAAATCCTATTTTCCACAGATTGTAACTCAATAAATAAAACTACCCACAAGCTAAAATTCATACCAAAAATACTTGGATATGTTTTCTCAATGGCCTCTCAATTTCATGGTCTGAATCATTCTAGAAAAAACATTATTGCGAAAATGGTGAGATGACCTGTAAATAACATACCTTAGAAAACATCATCAAAAGAATTTATCCTCCCTTGAATTTCAGCCTTCTTTACTTCAACTTCTCTTTGAAATTCAGCCTAGATATCCTTTGGTTACCTCAGTCACATGTAGATATTCAATATGCTCAAGTTTGATTTAAAATGAGAGTGCCTTGCCTCTTTTTTATAGTTTCATGTAGCTTCCTCAAGGGGTTACCTTTTAACCATCTTAACCCACTTTCCTTATTTTAGGGTTAACCAACTTCTAACCACTTGTCCAATTGTAATTTATCCATTAAATTTATTATTTAAATGATTTATTTTGTATCCACTTTGACTTATAGTACACTCATCACTTCACTTTACCTCAAGGGGTTACCTTCTAACCATCTTAAACCACTTTCCTTATTTTAGGGCTAACCCACTTCTAACCACTTGTCAACTTAGTAATTTCTCCATTAACTTTATTATTTAAATAATTTCTTTTGTATTCAGTTTGAATTATAGTACACTCATCACTTCACTTTATTATTAAATTCTAAAAATCTCTTAAACCACTTTGACTACTTTGACCTTTTGGGGATTCTAGATGACTCATGAGGGTTCTCCAACTTCACATGGCCATAACTCTCTAACCGTGAGTAGTTATGTGTCGTTCCACATACCACTGGAAATGGCATGAAAACATGTAATATCCATATAGAATAGTATTACTTGCAAATATATCAAAACTCATACCGTTATCCATCAAATAAACTTGGGTCCATTACCCAAACCTGGGTTCTCCAACTTTCTTCAAGGGTTGACATCAATAACAACCAACCTTAATCAACAATACTTGCATTGGGGTTTGGTGCAACTCTGTTTAACTCATCCCATTTTTTCTTCTTTTCCCATTCTGCTTCTTTCTCTGCTTACTTCCTCTCCTTGGCTTCATCTACATTTTGTTTTTCTCCTCTTCTTTCTTTCTCCTTTCTTTAGCTTCAACAACTAGTCTTTTCTTCTCTGCTTCCTCCCTTTCCTTCCTTTCTAACTTTGCACCCTATTTTTCCTTGGCTTCCTTTTCATCATTCCTTTTCTTTTCTTCAACATATTTCTTAAGGGTTTCATCCTTTTTCTTCTTCTCATCCTGTTTTGGTGTTCTTCTTCCCTTCTTCCCTTGTATTCGTTTCTAGCTATGCTTTCTTCTACTGTTGTAATTTTTCTTATAATTTCATAGCTTTATTTGTTATGTCTTGAGATTTATATGCTTCTTTCCTTTCTTTTCCTTCCAACTTTTCTCTTTCCTTTTGTATTATCAATTTAAATTGTTCTTTTAATGTGTTCCTTTCTTCATTTTCTTCTTTTTGAAGATTTTCTCTAGTTGGCTTATCTTGAAGCCTTTGTAGTACTTCTCAAAAAAGAAATCTCCTTTGAAGAGGTCTTCAACAAAGTTTACTTCATGGATGACCGGGTAGGTCAGCTTGAATGATTTGATATGATCAATTACTATACTATGGGGATCATGCCCTTTTAGTTTCCCCATGCATAATCATATCTCATGTAGGGATTCGTTTTCCTTCTCAGCAAGAGGTTTATTAGATAATGTATATCTTCCTATTTGGAATGGGAAATTGGGCCAATACTTCTTATTGTTTGTTGACAAGTATGTTGTAATGTCTTTCCCTATTGTCTGGTAGGCAACTTCTCGGGCTAACAATTTATCAGGCACATATTTGGGTAAGAGGTGAGGTGGTTCATATCTTCCATAAACCCTGATATAAGTGTAATATTTCTTTACATACCAATCTCCAATTTGTTACAGGCTTGCTATGGCCCCGTGTGATATCTCGTGTGGAAAAAGTATGAAAATTACCTTGTACAAAGGGGCTAAGAAATAATCACATATGTTGTAAATGTGTTCTTTATAATTTACATCCCACAACTTTGAGCAATAAATGTGAATTGGGGGCTAACTCGGAGTCCAACCCCATCCAAAAGCAAGGAAATGAATGGCAGAGCAAATTGCATTAATGAGGTAAGTTGACATATAAAAACCAGGGTTTTTCAGACCTGGTGCTTCTTTAGCTCCAGTGAATATGTTGAATGCCAACATATTCACCCAATTGAACACTTGTCCTACCTTCACCATCGTGTAAGCCATCGTAAACTATTCCATCTGAAAATGTGTGCTTGTTTCCTCACCATGCAACTTGCAAATCATGGTGTTCAATAGTTTGTATGGTTCTTTTAGGTATTGAGCTGGGATAAACCTCTCCCCTTTCTTGACACATCTGAGCTCGTCATTGTACCAATCTTCCATTAATTCTTTGAAATCTTCATTTTCTACCTCAAACTTCTCCAAAAATGGCTCGTTGAATGACACTGTAGGCCTTGGAGTTTGATATCTAATTTTGATGTATTCAAGGTTTAAAGAGGCAATCAAGACTTTAGATTCATTAACTATGGTGGCCATGTATTTTTCAAGGTGTGTAAAACACCACCATGCAATGTCGTTGTACAAGAATAACATAGGGTGAGTTGTGATAGTATGAATTCCTCTCTTTTCGATATTGTGCTATGCTTCAATTTCTTCATCTTCACGTGGAAAGTCTTTGGTGTGGAAGATGTGGTAAATTTCACCGTTCCTCGGACAATGTTCTCTCCCATTGAAGAAACTAGTGTCTGCGATCATAACCAAGTTTGGAATGTTAATATGGGCAGGTACAATAGCAGATAGATTCTTTGCCTTCCTGGTTTCTGTGTGAGACATTTTGTTTGCTTTAGGTTACTATTACACATAATATTAGAGTCAATTTACCACATAGTTAATCACCAATAGCATACAATTCAAATCATACGTTACACATACCGATTACTCTAGGATTTTGTAGGTATTTCGAATTTGTTTGTTGCCATAGTATGAGCGCATAAACTACTTACAAATTTCTCGGAGGCAATCGATATACTAATTAGGGTTAAATAGAGTTTTTATGCTTTACCTTTTCCCTGCAAACCCCATGTAATTAATGTTTAACGAGTTACAACTTGTGTGGAGGTAGATTCATACATCACCATTATTTATTTTGGGCGAGCTTTTTGTTTGGTATTGTAAGCATGTCATTGGAGAGATGGGATTAGGTGTTGGTGCGAATAGTCTTTTCGACAATGCAATCGTTGAAAGGGGTTATCGGAAAGGTTCTATCGAAGTGTTTGAAGGTCTTAAGGTCTTTTGATGACGATTCATCTAGGAATATTTGGTTCTACCTAGGGAAACATGCCAAAGGAATGAAGGTAACATATTTGCTCTTGTGTATTAAAATGTTTAACCTTTACCGTTTAACACTTTCATTTATAACCTTCAATTTTACCCATTGTGTTGAGTCGTTAGATAGGAGGAAGTTGTGTTGAAGAGGTAACCTCAAAAGATTTCTTTCAACAATGTTTTTGGAAGGGTCTATTGGAAGAGAGGTGTCGAAAGATGCAAACGTGATGCTTAATATTTGTTCCGATGAGGCGACCTCTCGACCATATTGTCGGAACATGCTTGTCAGAGGATGCAAGGGTAAAAGATCATTGTATGTTTTGATGATAAAGAGTTATCCCTCGAAAAGTGTGCATCAATGAGAGAAGGGATATACAAAGTGTCTAATACATAACAAAAGGGTATGTGTTTTATTAAATAGAATAAAGAACATGGTGAGGGACCCACCATTATATGCTTTTTTGTTATCATTTCATGAAAGTCCTTTGGGATAATCATCTTTTGACACGTAAGCATGAGGTAAAAGGCCTCGTGATAATATAGATAGCTTATCTATCAAAAAGGGCATTGGAGAGAAGTGGTCAGGAGAAAACATATTTGTTAGATGCAATGCTTTTCGATATGGATATCCTGATAGGGAAAAGTATGGTGAGGATGACTCAATAACGCTTGGGAAATAGTTTGATGGCCATAGATTATGCACATAATCGTAGATGGATTTTCCGAAAATGGATTATGGTTCAATTAGTGAATGGAGGGGGAGCGGATGAGTAATGAATTTCGAATAATTTTTTTACCAACCAGACTATCTTAGATTATCCCCCGAGAATTCCTTATTGAAATTTGGGTTTTGAAGTGTTGGAGCTAATACTATGGAAGCCTTCACTTTGTCAAAGGCTTCCTTTTAAATAGATGTCCATTTGAATTTGGCATCTTGCTTTATCATATGTTGATGAGGTTTGACTATTTCTACGAAATTAGCCATGAATATTCTTACAAAGTTTATCTTTCCAAAGAAAGATTACATGGAATTCTTATTACTAGGAATAGGAATTTGCATTGTATCTTTTGTTCTTTTAGGATCTACAAAAACCCCATCTTTGTAAATGACATAGATTCCCTTCTAAAATAGTGAAGATGTTATTTTTCAAGTTCAAATATGTACCATACTTTCTATATCTTTCAAATATATATTTTAAGTGCTAAGGATGGTCTAATCTCTTCTTCAAATATACTGTAACATCATTGAGATAGACCATAACACTTTGACCGATTAATCCTTTAAATGGTACATCCATTGGACGATGGAAATTCTCCCCCACATATATCGATCCAAATGGCATCCTACAGTAAGCAAAGGTTCCCCACTTAGTGCAAAAAGTGGTCTTTGATTGATCATATTCAACCACAAGAACCTGATTGTAGCCTAAAAGTCAGTCTAATATAGAAAACATTTATGAACTTGAGATGAGATAAAGTGTCTGCTCCATTGGAGGAACGTGATAATTGTCCTTGTTAGATGCCTGATTTAAATTTCAGAAATCTATGCAAAGTCTTATTTCCCTTGACTTTTTCCTTATAGGCACCAAATTCAAAACCCACGTTGAATGACGTACCTTGAATATAATCCTTGCATCCAAAAGATTTTTCAATTCTTTTTGTATTAACGACTATAATATAGGATGTACCCTATATAGCTTATGTTGAAAAGGTTTTACACCTTCCTTGGTAGGTAGGACATTTTGGATGATCCTCGTGTCACAGGTCTTGAGATCTTCGCATGTCTAGAAAAATGCCACTTTGTACTTTTTGAATAACTGGACGAAGTTGTTTTTTTTCTGATTCATTGTAGCATGTGGCCAAGTTGATAAAATTAGGGCTCCCAAGAGTTCCCAAATTGATCAACATGTGCATCATAGAAGATATGTTCATTTTCATGTTGAATTTTGATTGTAAGTTGAATAACTTCTCTAAAGTCAACACACCTCTTGCAACCAAATTTCCTTTGTAATTATCTATTTCATTGTTGCACTTTTGTATAGCCTTCTCACATTCTTCATAATCAATGATAACATCTTTAAAGGTGCCAACATTAGTGAGGAAATATATAATATTCTATTCATCGTTGAATACTCTCTAGTTGATGATGTTGTCTGGCACCGAAGGCCTGGAAAACAATTCAATAGAAAATCCATTATTCAAAGGAGTAAATATTGATACTTCATTAGCTAGAGTGTCTATAGCAGCATTCCGTGAAAGAGGAATAGAAGTAATGTGAAATGCATAAAAATAATTAATCAACTTCCATACCTCTTGTTGGTAGCCTTTAAGATGATGGGACATGTAGTGTGTACAATTCTTTGTCTATTTGACAATGATTTCTAAATCACCAAAACTTTTAAACATTTTACCTTGAGGTCAATGGATTTCTTTAAACCTTGAACCAAGGCCTCATATTCAACTCTATTATTGGTCTATTTAAATTCTAATTGGTAGGATATTATAGTTTCCACTTCATTGGATCTATTAAAATACAACCTACCCCAGCTCCATCTTGTGTAATATTCCAGATATAGAAAGTATGTAGAACAAAAATAAATAGCTAGAAATGGCATATGAACAACAATATAACAAGAACAACACCACGGTAATACCAAAATGATAAAAAAATAACACCATAAATAGCACTTTGATTACCGAGAGCAATGTTCACTTGCCTCTTCGAGGGAGCAACCTCCAGCAGAGCAGAGCTCTATTACAATAATATCCAATACAAAAGTTCTCATACCCTTGACTCATATTTATACTAAATATGTCTATCAAAAGAACCATCTAGAGGAAGATCCTTCTAGAAGTTGAAGCTTCTATTAGGCCTTCTTACATTGGACTTATTCTTCCTTATTGCTAGGCCTTATTAATATCAACCTTTGTTACATGGAAATATATTATTCTACCTACATGGGGGGTTAGGTCCCTAACATCTTGTGACCTAGAGCTACCAAAGAATAAAGTCTAGATGTTGGTATCTAAATCTACGTGATTTGAACCAGTGCTAGTAATTTCTATTATCTTACAATCACTTGCATCATTCCAAGTACAATCGATGAGTTCATATTGTACATATTGTTGCGGGGGTGATTGTTGAGCTACATAACACCCAAGGGCAGTTTCTAAAAAACAATTAAACAACACTGAATGAACAAACTTGATTGATTCATTCCGACCTTCCAACTCCGCAACAATATTATTCATGTGGGCTTCACTGTCCACGTATATTTGGTTTTTGCTCCCAGTGTAAGAAAACCATAAGTGAGACCAATTGATTGCAAAGTAACCTTGTAGCTTTTGAGACCAGTCCATGCTAAACAATAAACCATATGCTTCTGGAATCTCCACATCCACAATGCCAATGACCTAACAAACCATATGATCTATTGCTAACATGACCATGACATATTTTAATTCTCCCATACCCTTTACATCAGAAATATCTGGCCGAATGATCTAGGTAGTGCATTTAGTTGGTACAACATTAATCTATTAGTAGACAAAATGAGGCACTACATTAGAATATGTGTCCGAATCTACTAAACAATTATTCACATTGTAATTATAAATTTCAAAGGTTAGAAGAAAATGAGGACTTTGTGATTTAGAACGTGTTACTATGTTGGTTGCATTAATGGTAGTACAACTTTATCCTCCTACTTTTTCTCAGTGGATTTAGGCTTACTATCTTTGATAGCAGTGGTTTTCTATTGTTGACTAGAAAGAGATTTGAATGTGTTCATAATTAGGTCTCTTTTATGCGATAGAGTACACGTGTCATACATGGAAACATATTATTTGGTATTTTTCATATCTTCTATGAAATTGTATCCCATTGGATGAACAATTGAAGTTCTTCTTGAAGTCTTGATTGCTTGAGAGGTGTTGGGGGTAGACTTCGACTAAGAGGGAGAATAATGTTTTTGGGTTGTGGTAGGGGGTGTAACCTTCCTGGCATCAAAAATTAATTTAGCGGGGAGAGTACTATTAGACATAGGCCCTTTACTTCTCAAATTATAGTTATTTAAGGTAGCTTGGGTGGCCTTTGTATCTCCTATGGATACTTATCATACTATTTCACTGTCAGAATCTACCACCTAGTCCCAAAGGAATAGAGTAGATTCTTAAAATACGTCTCCCTCTTCCATATTCAATTTCAACCTCTTGGATTAGGTTGTCAGAAATATATTATTGGTCAAATAACTATTTGATAACCAAGGTCATAGAGTTGATTCTTTAAGGGTAGGTCTTCTCTCAGTGATCATAATGATGACAAGAGCATAAGTGATCCATCCCAAATTCCTCCGAATTTAAATTCAAATTTTAGGATTTTGGAGGTTTGGGTTGGTTATTGCCTTTTTTTATGGAAGGGCCTTAATGGTAGGTGACATTATGACCCTTCCCCATAGTTCTTTTTCACATATACAACGTCATTGGATAATTTCTTAACCAACTGAAGGACACCCTCTAAAACTATAGGTTCCTTCTTCATAGGTTTGGTTGATAATAAAGGTTTCTTCCGAGTAGCTTTAGTGTCTTCTCCCCTAGGGTTTCCTCCCAAAGAGAGCATTTATTTTTCTACATTTTTATCCTCTTCAAAATTTTCATCTATAGTAGTTTTCCCATCTCTTTTAACAACATGGAAATTGAAGCATGCAAGGTAGAGTTATAGTATTCTACAGCTAGTGCTGCAACTAGCTAAGCATCAACGGGGAATTTGTTGAGGATGGTCATGAAATGTTGATTAAAATCTTTAATTTTTTCTTTCTTTTCCATCTTGATAGTAATCAATTCCCTTAGGAGGGTGGTTGGGGTCTTTTATTCCTCAAATTTATCGAGGAAATCTCTTTCAAAAGCATCCCAACTCCTGATGGAACTAGCTGGTAGACTGTAATACCAAATAGATGCCTTATTCTAAGAGGTATAAGGGAATAGTCTACAAAATACATTCTCATGCTTCACATTCATGAAGGTAGAATTTTTTTGTGTGATCTTTGGGAATGCATGACTTATTAGGATTAAATCTATGTAAAATTCTTTCAGGGCACTTTGGCAAGTCATGCAGTGGTCCTACGAGGTTCAAAGCTCCTTGTGATATCCATGCAGGAAGATGAAATTCATATTCCCATTTAGTTCATATTTATAAGACAAAGAATGGATTGAATTAGAAGGTGTAGGTAGTATTTGGTATAAAGGTTGAGGAATCTCTTGTAAAACAAGTTCTACTAAATCTTCTACATAATCAATAGGAACCATTGAAGGAGTTTTACGTCGTCAGGTAGGTCCTTGCCTAGTCAACAAAGGTGATATATGAATCTCACCAAATTTCCTTGCTAAGGCTCAAGTAATACATCGTGAAACATTTACATCAGTTTTAGGAACAACGAATAAAGGTTCAATAGGTTAATCGAGGGTCTCGAACACAAGGTTTTTGAAGACAAGTTTCTTGAAAAAAGGAAGAGAGTCTTTGTAAGTAGGTAAATTAAAGATTTACACTTGTGTCAGGAAAAAAACTGAGTTGTGGTTCACAGATTGTATGATCAATGTTTCTTCCATGTGAAGATTGGGTATTTCTACCAACCGTACAACTCTGTGGACCCTCCTTCTAGCGCCAAAATCTATTGATGTAGGCAAAGTACCCTTCAACAGACAAGGGTATTCCATGGTATAAATTCCTAGTTAGACCTCACACAAATTGGTATAGAAGACCCATCCAACTTTTGGCTTGGCTTCCATGACACAAAATGAATGAGTATGGGGTGGTTGGAATGCAAGGTGTAATGTGTAATATGAACTAATCTAAGTACTAAAAAACAAAACTATTATGACCTATATAATCTAAGAGCATACTAACAAAGGAAATACTAGGTAAATTATAAATCCCTGCTTGAGAATCCAAAAATAGTTAGTTGTTTAAGAAAAGGAGGGAATTATAAGTAATGAACAATATAAGTGAACATATTAATCTAGAAAGAAAGTAATTCATTAACCATCTATTTATCAACTCAAAAAAACAATATCATAAAAGTAATAGAATGTCTTGGCACTGAGAGTCACCCTTAGACTGCTAGAGGATAAGCCCAGTACCCATCAAAATGTAAATGGATTAAAATGGTTTGAGTAGGTGGATCGACGAGACTTTAAAGAAAGGAAAAGGAAAAAGATATCACTACAGATCAATGATGGACCATTGGGCTATGGAATCATAAACAATCTGCTCAATGAACGTATTTAAGCTCCCTATCAGACAAAAGCTTTGTATAATGATGAAGAGAAGAAATAAGAGAATAAAATAAAGATGAATATTCGCTAAGCAGAGATCCTCTCTACGAAGAGAATTTAGATGTGTCTGAACAATAAACAATGATAGATAGGCAATCTTACAACAGATCCTCTACCGCATCAGGAATCTATCAATCAAAGGCAATACATTCAAACAAGATGAAGATTAGAACTTAGATTTGTCTGAACAATAAACAATGATAAATAGGCAAGCTTACAACAGATCCTCTACCGCATCAGGAATCTATCAAGCAAAGGCAAATTTTAATCCTTAAAATCGACAGATACATTCAGACAAGATGAAGAATAGAACAAATAACATAGAAGACAATTATGATGAAACATCTCATACGAGTCTTCAATAACAATACAATTTACAACTACATGCCCCTCCGGCTTACAAACTGAAATATACAATCATAAACATTCTCAAAACTTCCTTCGGTCTTGGGCCGCCCTCCCCCCCCTTTGACATATCATTCATCTGATGTATTTATAATTAAAACAGTCGACATGTCTTGCTACTTAGGCACCTCCTTTCCAGTGCCGTGTGTCTTCTCTTGTCTGTCCTGTTCCTTTTGTCAGAAGGAAGCCCTAGTCAGTATGGGCGTGCAAAATAAATTGCCCTCTATGGTAGTTCGGGCTGACAATTTTTTGTCTCCTCGGCCAGACCCTCCATGATTTCTATTTATGGAGTGAGTCGAGGTTTCAACTACCAGTTCCCTCTTTCATTAACTGATTTCTCCTCGAGATTAGGACGAGGCTCAACGCCTAGGGGGATGCTATGTGTTGCTCTTGGATTTGACGCTGAATAAGCACGTGATTTTGAGGCTGTCAAAGGCAGTTTGGATCCACACCACTTTTGAGCCTACAATTCACCACCTTCCGCCACGTAGCCCTTTCGCCATACCATGGTTTTGATTGCATGACCGCTCTAGAATTTTAATGTTCGGGCATGTTCCGTCCCCACAATGAAGTGTGGTCGTCGATCTGATGCAAATCCGCGATTTGGGAAACCCTGCTATTTTAGTGCCCCCGCTAAAATTTATCCGTCTGCTAAATTTAGAATCCTTTTAAGCCGTGCTTAGAAATGGAGCCAACTTTGGTGCTTGAGAGCTTTGAATGCTGAGCAGGAATACTTCCCAGAGGATGATCTCCCGAATTTGACGTGGTGGCCTAACGTCACCATGCTGACATGTCATGGAAATAAGGGTGACACATGTCACATGGATATAGGTGGATGACGCAACCGAATGACATGAAATGAGTGCCACATGTCAGGGCTAGATGGAATCCACTTGTCTCCATGGATGAGCACTACTAGTCCTGACGGATGAGTGCCAAGTGTCTTTGGTACTTCAGTGCTCCAGTCAATATTCCTTTCTTCCCTGCTGCAAAGATCAACGGTCCTTGTTGATTTGAGATCAACGGTCCACAATTACTTCGGGAGTTCAGGCTTCGGGCCTTTTCAATGCATATCTCTTACAATCCACCAGAGCGTCGTATCTCCGAAGTGAGAGATCTACCTCCACGTGTCCTCTTGTTTTGGATGACCGAGATTCACTTCGGGAGTTCGGGCTTCGAGAAATTTCTTTTGCTTGCTCATGCAATCCTCCAAAATGCCAAATTTCTGAAGTGTGAGATCTGTTGACGCATGTCCTCAGCCTTCAATGGCTCAAATGGATTTTAGGACGCTTGGATGGAAATCTCTCGAAGTAACTTTCTTTCGGTTGACGTGGCAACCTCTCATCACTTCGGGACTTCGGGATGTTTGGATGGAAATATCCCAAAGTCACTTTCTCCTGGTTGACATGGAAACCTCTCATTACTTTGGGACTTCGGGACTCCGGGCTTCTTTCTAGTTGTTAATCCTTGCGTGACTTTTAAATTCCAACTGTCCAAGAGTCACTAATCTGAACTGCACATGGGATCTCTACCATTGAAAATCAAACTTGCTTGTTTGCTTGTATTTCAAGCCTGAAATTGACTGCTTTGAATGTTGCGTTTGGACGTTTCTTGTGCAAAAAAAGGACTTGGCTGGTCTGCTGTGAGGTCAACTTCGGTAGTGCCACATTCCAGATCTAGAGTTCACAATGCCTTTGAGCTACTTTTGTCGTTGCAGATGTTTATGCTAACAGAATGCAAAGCTTTACAAAACTCACATAAGAACATAATATCATATGATTAATATAACCTTACAACAATGAGGATGACAATACAAAAGATATAAATAGTTCACAACAAGCACATCACAGGGCACCGAATCACTTCTTCTCCAAAATGGCCATGAGGGCTTCTTCTCATTACTAATTTCAGAAATAGTTACAAAAGTTACCAAAAGTAAGAGCCCTTTCAACTGAGTGATCTTGTCAATATATAACCAATGAGTTATAATTGTTTCTTGGGACTTCTTGAATTCCCAATGGCAGTTACATCTTGTAACATCCCTACTATAATCGCCAGTTTAATTAATACTTAAAAAAGATATAATATGTGGCTACAACCAATTGATGTAATATGCAAATTGTATTTCTAATATTTATTAATAAAATGTGATGTCAACTGCTAAGGGGACATGGACAAATATGGGGGTGAATTAATCCACAAGAGAGGGGAGGGTCTTGGAGAATGGTCAATATTTGGGTCAAGGGGGAATTACCCATGTATATTAATTCAACCCATTTTCCTAAATTTGCTATTGGTATATGAACCTTCTAATTTATGATTGAGTGTTCCCAAATCCAATCATTAAATAAATGTAAGAGGGTGGGGGTGAGTTGTCACATCCCATAGTTATTGGGCACACTGGGGCTGAGTACAATCAGCTTGGGGAAGTTACCATGTTCTAGTTTATGATCATGACAAGGACACATTAGGGGTAGGCAAGTTCAATACGATGTGGCACGATCCTTACATTTGTGAGGCGTTCCTTTTTGAAGGGAGCCTATGAGTTATCTGATTACGAGGGTAATGTGTTGTTAGAGCCCAGAAATGGGCTCTACCTCAAGAGGTACCGCGCTTGAGCCTCGCTGCTCGAGTGTTTTCCTATTGTAATTATTGTACTTTGATAGTATTTTTAGTTTTTTTCTCATTTTGCTCTTGGTTTCTTATAGTGTTTTTGCTTGATTGGAAGATATCTATGGAGTCTTCGATCCATGTTAGGTTTGTGGATGGTGATATCCATCACACTCAGAACCTCACTTCCACCGTGTGGGTGATTTATTCTCCTTTGGACCAAGTCGTTGCATATGGAGGCACTCGTCTGGGTCCAACTACGAATAATGTGTCCGAGTAGAGTATCATGATCGAACTCCTAAGAGATGATATTGTGCATGATATCTCATGTTTATAATTTTGCATGGATTCCCAGTTGGTGGTGTCACAACTAAACGATCAATTCCATGTGCATGATCCTACATTGCTGCGATGATTCCTTTGGGTACATCTTCTGGAATGACATTTTAATTATATTAGTTATAATCATGTTTCTAGAAGTGAAAATTCAGTCTCTGATGCATACACTGACTATGTATTAGATTGCCATTTGTCACACATATAAAGTAAGAAGCACACACATCATTGTACATAATACATTTATACCAAGGAAAACAGAGATACGTATATATTTTTTTCCATGTCCATTAAGTACAAAATATGGATTATAAGTTACAAAATCCATGTCTCTATCCCTGAATGTCTATCTATATATGTCGATACAAAAAGATGATATACATTTTATGCAGAGGGCCCCACCACCATATGTGTGTCTCTGTAGCACACTATGATGCTGGCCAGACGCTAGAACAACCGTACCCAGTCTCATGGAACACCTACTACTTGCTTTTGCATATGCTTTGGCAAGTCCTCAATTTGGATCATGGGATTCTACTGACTGAGGCACTCTAGATTTATTTGGAGATTCTGCAAAGTCCTCTCCATTTGTGTGACATATCCACTCGACTGTGCTTCATTGCATGCTCCGCGCTGGTGATGAGGGTACCCCTCTGGCATCTTCGATTCAATATCTGCACATTCATAATATTTTATTATCTTTAATCCATGTCAAAAATATTCTTGGTTTACCTCTCAAAATAAATAAATAAAAATCAAATAATTTGAAAATTTAAAAAGTTCTTACCAATCTCACCCAGTGTGACACTGGGAGGAACAAGAATATTTGGATCCTGGGAAAAACTAATCTCTTCATAGGGATAGTCATCAATAGCAATGATCTGACATGGCCACCAATGAAAAAATGCATCGCCATGTGCATTTATTAATCTCCCACCTCCCATGTGTTGTATCAAGGTAGACCATCACAGTAAGCATGGTTCTCAGAGTCTATGAGTTGCCATATGGACTTTTGGACTCATAGCGGGTACTCTTTCGAAAAAGAAAGAGCACATGATGTTGCCATGTCCAACATTATTCATCTTTCCATTTTTGGACTTTGTGAGTTGGGTATTCATACTCTGTAGTAAATTTGTGCTCCAATAATATATCATTAGATGCATACACTCAACAACATAAAACATTTGCAGTCTCAATGCCTGGTGGAAAGAGGCAAATCTGACAATCGTAGTAATGGTATACATGATGACCTTCAGACTCAAGTCCTCTATGTTACGAATCGGGACTTGACTCTCAACTCATTGTGTCACAGAGGTGAAATAAGATGCTATGTAGTCCTCTATGGTCATCCTAATGCCCCCTCATGTCCTGAGGTTGACTATGTCACCTCATTTAGATAAACCTGTGATGAAGTAAATGTCATCCACCTCTATGGTCAGAGACTGACCATTCATAATGAACGCATCTGCGTTTGGGTTCCAGTGATTGATTAGGAGGTTTAAGAACCTTTTCTGCGTATGCATGTTTGGGAATTCATATAATTTCCTCAACCGCATTGTTGTAGAGCTTCTAATGCCTCAATATTATCTATCATTTCTTGTTTAATGTCTTCATGTTCTCCCTCCCTCCACTCAATAACCATTTTGGAGCTCTAAAAAAACAAAAGCAAAAGTTATTTTTTCTCATTTTTCAAGGCTTACGTACATATATCACCACTACATTTGAATCCAAAATTAGATGGCATCCTCTGACGCCGCCCAAAAAAATTGCATTGTCGTCGGATTTTACCTTTAGAAATTGTAATTTTGTTGGGTTTTTGTCGAATTGGCCTCGACGTCATTGGATAACTGATGACCATGGAGAAGGCATCGGATATCTGACTTCCATGAAATATCATCTGACCGTTTCCCTTTGACCTGGACTTAGTCAACCACTCCTCGCATTTATTACAGTAATGTTCAATAGTGAACATCCGTCGGAAATCCAACACCTATTTATTTATAAAAAGTTGGAATGCTAGAAACATTTCGACAATTTTCTATACTAGCGACGACTTGCAGAGGTTACAAGGACTGTTTTTCCTGCGACAAACCAGAATTATTTTATTTGGTACTATCATTATAAATATTTGAAGTGTGGAGCTTAAGTTTTTAAGATCAATAATCGCCAGTCAAGCTTGGTAAAAGAAAATGTCACATAACACTATTCTTGATCCACAAGAAAAAAATCGACAATTACTTTCTAGATTGTGGGATGAAGTGAAAAGAAAGGGTGATGGGAAATGTTATTGTCCTTGTAGTCAATGCAAGGGATTTAATATGAGAAGATTAAAGATATAAATAGCTAAAAAACATTGTAGGGAATATGGACACGTTGAGGGGGGGCATGAATATCGTCCATTGGTAAGTTGTTCATTATATATCTTTTTATATTGATTGTTTTTGTAAATGTGTGTATCATTTTTATATTTTTTTATATATACACTAATATATTTTGATGGTTTGTAATTATAAAGGAAAGGCCTCCTAAGGCATATCCGTACATGAAGAATGTGGTTGCAGAACAAGCGCCAGAGGAACATGGAGCTGTGAATACTAAAGATCAAGTTAATGATCATATGGAAGACGATGATCACGTTGATAACATATCTCAGGACGATGGTGCAAATACATTGATCCATGATGGATTTAATGTTAGAATGGATCACGATGATGATCATGAAAATGAGGACTTTGATGATGTTCATGATTTACCTCTACTAGAGAAGGCATACACACCCCTTTATGAAGGCTCCAACATAACTCTTCTCTCTGTTGTATTGTTGATAATGAAATTGAAGGTTATGAATGGTTTTTCAAACACATCGATCACATATATTTTAAGGTATGTAAAATATTTCATCGATCATATATATATATATATATGATGATGATGATAAAGGTTATCTTTGTTCCTCTAAATTTTTTATTGTTAGTTCATAAGTAAAATTAATATGGATGAAATACTTGTCATTGATGTTCTTGATATTATATTAACCAGTTGTTGAATACTTGTTACCACTGTCAAATATTTTACCTCGCACATACCGAGATTTATCTTCCATCATGAAAGATATTGGAATGGAGTATCAAGCAATTGATGCATGTCCCAATGATCATATTATATATTATAAACAATATGAATTTGAAACAGAATGCCCCGAATGTCATAGCAGTAGATATCGAACAGATCAAGTAACAAAAAAGGTGCCTCGCAAGGTTCTTCGTTATAGTCCCATTATTCCACGCTTGCAACGACTTTTTAGGTGAAAGAACTTAGTAGAATTGATGGATTACCATGCACGAAATCAAAGTGAAGATGGCATTCTTGAAATTTCTGCAGATGGTTCTATATTTAGATACATGGAGGAAAAATGGCCACACTTTAAAGAAGAACCTCGTAATTTTAGGTTTTCTTTGGCAACAAATGGTGTAAATCCATTGGCATAGATGATATCTATTTACTCGGTGTGGCCTATTTTTGTTATCAACAATAACATTCCTCCATTGATGTCAATAAAGAGGGAGCATATAATGTTGGCAATGATAGGTCCAGGTATTTGTTTACAACAATGCTTTTTTAATGCCGTAGCATCTCATTTGTTGTATTTGTTGCATAATGTCATATATTTATTTTCATTTACTCATATATATTATTTATGTATGTAAAATGGTTGTAATAATTATGTATTGTATATGTTCAAATCAATTAGGTAAGTACCAAGTTAAAGATATGAATGTATATATCGAGCCTCTTATTGACAAACTACTAAAGCTATGGAATGGCATCACCATGTATGATGTCTCTAGACCAATAGGACAAATGAAATTTTAATTCCATGAAATGCTTGCATGGACAATTCATGATGCTCCAAGGCTAACATTTTTGTGGTATGTAATTATAACGTGCACTTTAATAGTATTTAATTTTTTGAAGTTGATATATTAATCATGCATGTTTTTTAAATAATTCATTATTCATTATATATAATATATTATAATTGACATAGTTAATCCATCTTTTGTAGGTATTCAAACAAACAAAAAATTTCCATGTCCAGTTTGTGGTCCTAAGATGAAATATCGTCGATCAAAAAGTTTAGGAAAGGAGGTGTTTGATGAATATAGGCACTTCCTCTCTAAGAATCATAGGTATCGAACTACTGAAAAACACCTTTTCAATGGGAAATAAGAGACCGCATTAAAACCACAGAGAATGACACCTCACCTATGGAAGTTGCAATATAATAGAAATCATCAAGGTATAGATCAAATTGTCTATCTATGATCATCATATATGAAATGTTTTTTATTTTTATTTTTATAATGTGTTTTGATAATTTACTGTAATTGACAATGATTTTTGTAATTTCTTTAACTATGATTCATGATGGTTGCGATCATGAAGGTGTTAATGGGCTTCCATAAGGAATTAAAAGTTATCCCAAACAATTCAGTAGGTTTCCCTACTATGAGCACCTACAAATTTTTCATTTGTTTGATACAATGAATATCGGAAAGAATGTAGCTGAAACATTATGGCGAATATTGGATGGAAGGAGTGACAAAGAAAAAATTGTCAAAATTTGCAGTGACATTCAGGAAGCCAATCATGCAATGAAAGATGTCATTGAATTAAATAACGATGGACACCAAATTAATATAAGCTCTTTTCCATGGTTATTGACGAAGCAACAAAGCAATGTTGTAAAAGAAGTCATATGAAAAATTAAATTTCCCACAGGATTTTGTTCGAACATAAAGAATATCTTAACAAAGAAAGGTGATTTTGGGGGGGGGGTAAAAACACATGATTGACATGTCTTCATTAAGGTAATTATTCTGGTTTATATATTGCTATATTTGTATACTGCATGTTGTTGGTGTACCTTTTTGTGTGCTTTTGGAAAAAATAATGAAACAATTTTATTGTTACAGTATGTTCTACCTCTATCTTTCCCAGACAACTTTGACAACAATGTCAAACAAGTTATATATGATCTTGGAAAATACATGAGGTAAGTAGCGATATTTTGCATGCACAAAGTGTTTGTTTAATTTGTTGTAGAACTTATATTTGACATTTCTTTTAGTAATTGTACTTATGTACTATATTGTTTATCTTCGTTAAATCTCGTGATTTGATTGCATCACTTGTAGATGGTTGTCATCTAAAGAAATCCATAAAGAAGATATAAAGTATTGGAAGAGAGAAATTCCTTGTCTAATGTGTGAAATGCAAGAATTTCTACCTTCATCATTTTTCAATGCACAAGAACACTACCTCATACACCAAGTTGAGGAAATTGAATTGCGTGGACCTATACACACAAGGTCAATGTGGATGGTTGAGAGACGCTTGAAATTTTTGAAGGCTTTGGTAGACGAGAGCATGTCCCGAAGGTTCTATGGTGGAGGGATATATGGTATACCAAACCATATTGGTGTATGTTAGTTAATATCTTCTAGAGTTAGCGTTTATTAAGATTGTTTTAGATCAGTGCATTGGTGATCCAAACTCTGGCATTAAAAAATTCAAAGGGGAGTATCTGATGGGGAAAGGTAGATCGAGGAAGGTGAAAGGTAATTATTAGATGGTATAGATTAATTATAATACATTTGATTGTTGGTTTTTATTTATATATCGTACTTAATTATTTCATTTTTAATCTTCAATATGCATCAATTATAAAGGTATACCGTGTTAAGTAATTATACATTTGTGAAATATTGTAATTTTATTCTCATGCAACTGGTCGAGAGTGAGATGCACTACATTTATACATCGCAAACAATCTTGGTTAGATGAAGGTATGGATTAAACGATGTAAACAATCTGGTCAAGGATTATCATGGGAAGGTGTGGCTTCATTGGTTAAAGAAACACACCACAATGGAGATACCAATCTTATACAAAGGGAAATCGATTTAGCATATAGTTTAAAAGATAAACAAGCAAGCTTATTAATAAGCCATACTATTTAATTATTTTCAATTATATTGATGTACAAGTTGAATTTATTTTTTCTTTGCATACTTTCCAAACATAAAATATTTACTTAATTATCAATTGATAATGTCATTTTTACGTTTTTGACATATTGCAGGTAAAACACCATAAGGCTATGTGGTGCAACAGTTGCAAATTTCGCACAAAAAAGTTGGATGAAATGAAGAAAACATCTGATTATGGGATAACTACAGTATTTGAGGTGATGAATGTTTCCTCTAGAAGTGACAAACATCCAGAATTGTCAGAAAATCGATACTATGGGTATTTGGAAGATATTATTGAGTGTGACTTTAAATCCTTAAAATTAGTTCTATTCGTTGTAAAATTGTACATGCTATAATTGAATCAACGTGATCCTGATAGAACTTCTATTGAACATGCTAATGGATTTACCATGGTCAATACAAGGTCGCTTGAGCCAAGAATAAAGCACTATGTTCTTCCAAGTCAATGTGAACATGTATTTTACTCAGAGGTTCCAGGTAGAGGGGGCTGGTCATTTGTTATTAGACATGATCCAAGAGGAAGGCCGATAAAGTATAATGTAGAGGAATATCAAGAGGGTATCGAAGAAGAATATGATGTAGAGGATCAACATGAGTTAGATGATCATGTTCCAGAGGAAGATGTTGAAGAATTAGTTGAACTAGATGATGTAAGAGACAATGTTCATAAAGATGATATTGATGACGACTTTATCGAAACTGACATCGACGATGACGATGATGATATGGCCAATCCTTACAATGTTGAATCTGGATCATATGATACATATGTGGACTTGGATGGAGAAGATGATCAATTACATTGAAGTCTATGAGGTATGCCTTAATATATATATATATATATATATATATATATATATATATATATATATATATAATATTCCATTATGTCGGTATATGTTGTAGGAGATGTTTCTTAATTATGACAAAAAACACATTCATTTATTTTCTAGTACATAGATTTTGTCGGGTTTTGGGCAATTGAGAGTGATGTGGGTAGGTGGGTGGGGGGGGTCAGGGGTGAAAATGAGCTTCCACCTTCACGTGGTTGGCCCCGTTCAGTAGAGAATATTAAACAATTCTCAAAACTAAGAGAAGCTCGACAAGGTTAATGCACAACTATGCTTATTTCACCTAGTTCGTTATTATATAATATTTAATAACTCAAAAATAAGGCGTGCTTGCTCATGTACTTGAAATAAGCGCATATAAATCATGACATGTGAATGGGGCCAACGTTGAAATTTTTTCAATTTACTGTTATTGAACATGCTAATGGATTTACCATGGTCAATATAAGGTTGCTTGAGCCAAGAACAAAGCCCTGTGTTCTTCCAAGTCAATTTGAACAAGTATTTTACTCAGAGGTTCCAGGTAGAGGGGGTTGGTCATTTGTTATTAGACATGATCCAAGAGGAAGGCCGGTAAAGTATAATGTAGAGGAAGATCAAGAGGGCATTGAAGAAGAAGATGATGTAGAGGATCAACATGAGTTAGATGATCATGTTCTAGAGGAAAATGTTGAAGAATTAGTTGAACCAGATGATGTAAGAGACAATGTTCATGAAGATGATATCGACGATGAATTTATTGAAACTGACATTGACGATGACGATGATGATATGGCCAATCCTTACAATGTTGAATCTCGATTAGATGATACATATGTGGACTTGGATGGAGAAGATGACCAATTACATTGAAGTGTATGGGGTATGCCTTAATATATATATATATATATTAATATTGATAGAATTATTGACTTATACTATTGGTATATTATATAATTTAGTGTTCAAGTTTAATTATGTCATTTTCTAGTATGTCGATATATGTTGCAGGAGACGTTTCTTAATTATGACAAAAAACACATTCATTTATTTTCTAGTACATAGAGACAAAAACACATTCATTTATTTTCTAGTACACAGATGTTGTCGAAGTTTCAGGAATTGAGAGTTGGACATAGACCTATGATCTTCCACCTTCACGTGGTTGGCCCCGTTCAGTAGAGAATATTAAACAATTTTTCAAAACTAAGAGAAGCTCGACAAGGTTAATGTAAAACTGTGTTTATTTCACCTAGTTCGTTATTATACAATATTTAATAACTAAAAAATAAGGCGCGCTTTCTCATGTTCTTGAAACCAATGCATATAAATCATGACATGTGAATGGGGTCAACGTTGATTTTTTTTCAATTTGTGCTTGTATGGATTGAAATTTCACATGGTTAGACTAGACACATGCAATGAAAGTATGGGAGGGTTTCCATAATCAAACATGACTCCCACAAACAATTTCACAATCAAACAACAAGCCTATAGAATAATTAATGTGAAGGGCGACAAGGCCAATTTTTTGGGTGACATCACCTTCTCATGTACTTGAAATCGATGAATATAAATCATGACATGTGAATGGGCCCAACATTGAAGTTTTTTCAATTTGTGCTTGTATGGATTGAAATTTGACATGGTTAGACTAGACGCATGCATTGATGGTATGTGAGGGTTTCTGGAGTTAAACATGACTCACACAAACAATTTAACAATAAAAAAACAAGCCTATAGAAGAATTAATTTGAATGGGGCCAATGTTGATTTTTTTTCCAATTTGTGCTTGTATGGGCTGAAATTTCATGACATGTTAGGGAAACACACATGCATTGACGGTATGGGAGGGTTTTTGGACTAAAAAATGTCTCAAACAAAGAATTTGACAATCAAATATTCTTTGGTTATCCTATCAAAACTCAAAAATAAGGCGCGCATGATCATGTACTTGACTCTGCTTATAAGTGACATTTGAATGGGGCCAACGTTGAAATTTTTTCCATTTGTGCTTGTATGGACTGAAATTTGACATGGTTAGACTAGACACATGCAATGATAGTATGGGAGGGTTTCTAGACTCAAACCCGACTCACACAAACAATTTCACAATCAAACAACAAGCCTATAGACTAGCAGAGCAACAAAACCAACACATATAAATCATGACATGTGAATGGGGCCAACATTGATTTTTTTTTCAATTTGTTCTTGTATGGACTGAAATTTGACATGGTTAGACTAGACACATGCATTGATGATATGGGAGGGTTTTTAGACTCAAACATGATCACTCGCATAAACAATTCGATAGTCAAACAAGAGCCCATTCGCAATGTCCATTGTAACCACAATGGATCCAAACTTCTCTACTTTATCTTCACCATCAATGACAACATCATGACCTTGTCATTTCTCTTGTCTGCGCTTAATAAGTTTATTCCCACTTTCCAAAAGGTAATCAAATACATTATGCCTCACTCTCCTGACCAAAATATTATAAGGAGACTTAGCCAGAACATAATATAGGGGCTCAAATACTAGACCAAAAGTCTCTATCCAAAGTGGTATAAAATCAACAAGTTCAATGAGATGAACATCCACAAAGTGAAGATTAACGCTCTTTGAAGGGTACTTATCTTTATCCAAAAGAGTTTCGTCCCTCAAATCCACCATCAACCCTTTTGTTAACTCATATCCCTACCCATGGTCATCTAGAAGGAGAAAAACATGATGAAGAAATCAGTTGAGCATGAGATAGAACTTGTCTAAGCGCATATCCAATACTTTGATACTATCATTTTTTGCTTAAATAGATAATAGATGGATTGATCATATTTGACAGTATCAAAACCAATATCATTACAATAACACCTTGAATTACAATAACACTTATGCAAATTTATGCAACCATGTGCAACTATGCAACTCTATGCAACTATGCAACTATGTGCAACTATGCAACTCTATGCAACTCTATGCAAATGAGCTTCCACATTCACGTGGTTGGCCTCGTTCAGTAGAGAATATTAAACAATTCTCAAAACTAAGAGAAGCTCGACAAGGTTAGTGCAAAACTATGCTTATTTCACCTAGTTCGTTATTATATAATATTTAATAACTAAAAAATAAGGTGCGCTTGCTCATGTACTTGAAACAAGCGCATATAAATCATGACATGTGAATGGGGCCAATGTTGATTTTTTTTCAATTTACTGTTATTGAACATACTAATGGATTTACCATGGTCAATACAAGGTCGTTTGAGCCAAGAACAGAGCTCTGTGTTCTTCCAAGTCAATGTGAACAAGTATTTTACTCAGAGGTTCCAGGTAGAGGGGGTTCGTCATTTGTTATTAGACATGATCCAAGAGGAAGGCTGGTAAAGTATAATGTAGAGGAAGATCAAGAGGGTATTGAAGAAGAATATGATGTAGAGGATCAAAATGAGTTAGATGATATTGTTCCAGAGGAAAATGTTGAAGAATTAGTTGAACCAGATGATGTAAGAGACAATGTTCATGAAGATGATATCAACGATGAATTTATTGAAACTGACATCGACGATGACGATGATGATATGGCCAATCCTTACAATGTTGAATCTCGATCAGATGATACAGATGTGGACTTGGATGGAGAAGATGATCAATTGCATTGAAGTGTATGGGGTATGCCTTAATATATATATATATATATATATATTGATAGAATTATTGACTTATACTATTGGTATATTGTGTAAATTAGTGTTCAAGTTTAATTATGTCATTTTATAGTATGTCGATATTGTTATCGCTCCAAGAAACTCTTTGGGGTTGTAAACCAAAGATGCTTGGTAACTTATAAAATGAATGGATTTATGCTTAAGTAATGAATGGATCAATGGGATAATAGAAATACAACAATGTATCCAGACTACTAACAATAATCAAATAAGCCAGTGCTCTCAAGGACTGATAATCAGATAAATAACTTAAAAATGGGTGAAGAAACCAATGTTTATAAACCGGATACTAAGTGATGGGTTTAATAAACAATGAAAGCAACTAACATTCAAATTGTGAACTGAACAATGAGATGACAGTCATATGACAGTTAAGACAACTTGAATGACAGTATAGAAGATGAGAGGAATCCGACATCAATAAAGAGAGAAAACTGTCATCTGTATTATCATGAAAATCTATTACAAAGAGTGTAATTTCTGCATCCAGAATTGAAGCCCTCTCTCTTAGAAAAGATAGGCATTTATAGCCTTTTACAATCAGTTTTTAAGATCCTAAAACTTGGATATGTATCTAAAAATATCAATTCAAATTAACTAAGCAAATCAATAACAAAGACTTAATGGCTAGATTAGCATTCGAATTGTCTTCAATCTCAAAATTTGACATCTGTACTCTTTAGCTTCTGGAATCTGTTGTGTCATGAAACATGGCAAAGGCACCTGTCTTGGCAGCTGGATTTCTTCAATTACTCAGAGTCAACACTTTAGGAGATCAATTTAGCATATGGTTTTCCAAACTCCCATGAATCTCTGATGCAGAGTATTTTTCGACTAAGTTGTTGATCCTTTAATGCTCTAGAACCTCTTTAAATCTTGTGAGAAACGCCCTGCTCCATCCTTAGCTTTCAAAAATGCTTTTTGTGCTTTCACTAGCTAACTCGCCATATGATTCACTGGTTAGCTCGTGAAAGAACTTCCTTTCACCAACTATCTGGTTGTAAATTTGCCCTTTGCGCTGGTGAAATCTCTACTTTGACCCAAAATGAACTTTCACCTCCAAAACTGTGATTCTATCAAAAAATCAGTGTGTCTCTACTATATCCTCTTGCATATTCACAGTGACCTGAGCTGACACTTGCAGATATGGGTGTGACTTTTGCTTTTGACAGCTGTGTTTACACTTCTGAATGGGAGATTTAAATCACAACTTGCTGAATAAACAAAACTCCCAAAAACATCGGTTGGCAGTTTCAAGCTATAATTCTTTAGCATATGCTCCAAGCTGGAGGGGAAGTGCCTACATTTATAACACTTCAATTGGATTCCCACTCATAGAGCGCATCGTTTCAATCATGTGCCCTCTGTCAATACATACATCCTGCAAAACTTGAGGTGGAAATTTTGTTTCCTGCTGAGCAAAGACTATGTTGTGCTAAAAAACTCTGGCTAGAGATGCATCATTTGTGGCCCTGCAAAATTTGCTTGAGAGTCACCTGGAAAGTCGGCCCATTGTGCCTTGCATTAGATGAAGACTGAACAGGGTCAACTAATTTAGCATCAACATTGTCTTTCAATATTCTATCGAATGTAAGAACCTTGTCAGATTCTACCCTTGATGTCTGCTGGGTATTTCTTGTCCAAATTCTGTAGTTGTCCCCAGAAGAATAGGTTCGTCGAGCCATGGATTTGTGGTTATAACCAAATCTCTGCCCTGACATTGAAGTAAAACTATTACTCGACTTGAAGAGACTTGTCGAGCCATTGGGCCATTATAGGATTTCCTGGTTCTCTTCCAAAGTGCACTGTTGGTTTTACTTCGTTCAGGGCCTCTATTGTAAACAAAATTGTCACTACTTCCATACCCAATATCTGCATTTCATCACCCACCATAATACAGAGAATCTATGACTAAGCAGGGGACCTGAAAACATTTCCTGCAACCAGCTTCCATCTTGAGATCTCTTTATTCATTTGAGCTTCCTTATCTAGCTTCTCATACCAAGTTAGATTCTACCTTATAGTTCGAAGGAAAATCACAAGCACAACAGATGGAGAATTCTCTAGATCAGAAGGGTTTGCCTGAATTAGAAATTCATCGCGCCAATTATTTAGGTTATGAAATGAGTTTAGCACATTAACATTGTATACAAGAACAGAATAATCGGCACCATGATAGAAGGCAACACCAAAGCTCTGAAATCTTTCCTAGCAAGCATTATCTCATATCTATAACGTGAACAATCTGTCCTCAAACTGAACTTTTTTAGTCAAGAAATCAACTCCAATGGTTTCTTTATATTGGTTGCTGAATTTTTGTTTACATATTGATTCATCAACGAGGTTTTACTAGACCTGCTATCACCAAGAATGATAGCCTTTAACAAAGATCTTATGCGGGCCAACTCTCAAGTCGTAGATGTGCATGCTTATCGTCTGTTAGCCTTTGCCCCATTATTATTTTCAAAACCTAGTAATGGCATTTGTGAGCTTCACACCTGTTCAAAATAAAGCGATGATCTGTTGATTCTCATGGCATCTGCACATCGAGTTGTTCATGGATTTTTCTCATGGCCTGATACCTGGCAATGGAACTCCTTAAACGCCTATACAAGCATGATAAAAACTTGATCCCTTGGCACCTGTTAGCTGCCTGTGTTTGGCTTGTGGCTCGGATTGGATTGAATGAGTGGCATGTGGAATCGATTTATATGTTGCGTGGCTTGATTCAGAGTTTGACTTGGTGCATTGTGGATGCTAGGCTTTGCATTGTATGAATGCGCTTGACAGACTTAGAATTTGGTATAAAATATTCTAGACCTGTGATTTAGGTATATGCATTGGATTTTACCATATCGTTGATACATGGTATTAGTATAGACTTAAAACAAGACATATGCACACACCTTTTGACAAGCGTTTATAATTACACATCTAAAAGGCAGAAACTAAGTTGTCTTAAGTGATACTAACCAAGATTTTGGAATGCAGGTCATAGCAGTGTCACAAAATCATAATCGGTTGGGAGCTTGATGGACAATATGGAGGTCAAGACACTAAAAATAAATTGAGGAAAACGATAATCATTTGAAGAGTGATGATAATACCGATCAAAATACTAGTGCGTTTTTTGATCGCTAACAGATATATGTTGCAAAAGACGTTTGTTAATTATGACAAAAAACACATTCATTTATTTTCTACATAGATGTTGTCGAGTTTTGTGGAATTGAGAGTGACGTGAGGGGGGGAAGATGAGCTTCCACCTTCACATGGTTGGCCCCATTCAGTAGAGAATATTAAACAATTTTTGAAACTAAGAGAAGCTCGATAAGGTTAATGCACAACTATGTTTATTTCACCTAGTTTGTTATTATATAATATTTAATAACTCAAAAATAAGGTGCGCTTGCTCATGTACTTGAAACCAATGCATATAAATCATGACATGTGAATGGGGTCAATGTTGATTTTTTTTCAATTTGTGCTTGTATGGACTGAAATTTCACATGGTTAGACTAGACGCATGCAATGAAAGTATGGGAGGGTTTCCAGACTCAAACATGACTCCCACAAACAATTTCACAATCAAACAACAAGCCTATAGAATAATTAATGTGAAGGGAAACAAGGCCAATTTTTTGGGTGGCATCGCCTTCTCATGTACTTGAAATCGATGCATATAAATCATGACATGTGAATGGGGCCAACATTGATTTTTTTTCAATTTGTTCTTGTATGGATTGAAATTTGACATGGTTAGACTAGACACATGCATTGACGGTATGTGAGGGTTTCTGGACTCAAACATGACTTGCACAAACAATTTGACAATAAAAAAACAAGCATATAGAAGAATTAATTTGAATGGGGCCAATGTTGATTTGTTTTTCAATTTGTGCTTGTATGGGCTGAAATTTCATGACATGTTAGGGAAACACACATGCATTGATGGTATGGGAGGGTTTCTGGACTCAAACATGACTCAAACAAAGAATTCGACAATCAAATATTCTTTGGTTATTCTATCAAAACTCAAAAATAAGGCGTGCATGATCATGTACTTGACCCTGCTTATAAGTGACATGTGAATGGGGCCAACGTTGATTTTTTTTTCCATTTGTGCTTGTATGGACTGAAATTTGACATGGTTAGACTAGACACATGCAATGATAGTATGGGAGGGTTTCCAGACTCAAACCTGACTCACACAAACAATTTCACAATCAAACAACAAGTCTATAGACTAGCAGAGTAACAAAACCAACACATATAAATCATGACATATGAGTGGGGCCAACATTGATTTTTTTTTCAATTTGTGCTTGTATGGACTGAAATTTGACATGGTTAGACTAGACACATGCATTGACGGTATGGGAGGGTTTTTAGACTCAAACATGATCACTCGCACAAACAATTCGACAGTCAAACAACAAGCCTATAGAATAATTAATGTGAATGGGCCCAACAAATATATTGATTATATTAAATACAAAAAATAAAAATAAAAACATAAAAACAAAACAAAACATATAACTCATATAACAAAACACTAAAACCAATCTTCTGCCCATTCCCAAACTAGTAGAGCACTAGCAAAACCATCGTGCCCATTCTCAAGACTAGTAGAGCAACAAAACCCGACCATGAGCACAACAAATCCCCTCGACAGTGACAGAGAGAGTTGAAGGAGGCCCTATCCAATGAATTTGGACAATGGTAGAGGTAGAGGATCCCTATTTGGCCAAACCCGTCAGCGATCGTGGAGTGGAGATGATCCGGATTATTTTCGGCATGAAATGAGAGAGGATATATAATAAATAAACGTACAGAGATATCTTAGATATCTAATATTATAACATAAATGTATCAGAGATGCAACCATAAACACAGATATACATTAATACACAATTTTCTATTAATGAGCGAAAATGTACAAAGACTGTAAAATAGAGTGGAAGACTCGCTAGAATGGTGGCATCTTATCTCTGAGAAGAGATGTGATGGATGCTCACATCTGTGAGAAGATTATTTTACAATGAGGCTCCAAAGGCCTTTTTATCATAAAGAAAATCCAAAACCTTAACCCCAAGAGATGAAAAGTCAACAATTTTGTGGACCCCGTTTTGGGTAGTTTGGTGTATCAACTTCCCGAGGGCGTAACTTTGGCATACGATCTCTGTTTGGGATGCATGATAGCTCGTTGGAAAGGTATATTCAAGGAGATTCATTTTGGGGGCTCAATCAGATACTTTAAATATTATTTAGAATATCGATCCCAAAAAACCTTCATTTAGGCCCTCAAAATGGCCTCAGAAGTTAAAAACTGCTAAAAATAGTAAATTGCCAAAATTGACAGAAAACTGTTTTGAGCAAGTTGGAAAAGGTGGGTGGCCACTGATATCCACTTGCATCAGTCCTCCCTCCTTAGGAAGCAATGGTCTCCATTGCGTCGAGTGCCCGGGGGAGAGGGAAAAATTTTTGTTGAATCTGCATCTTGATGAGCTGCTTACCTTGTTGGAGAAGTTGCACTGCTTAGATTTTTGAAGGTTTTCAGGAACCTGTTGCTCGAAGGGTTGGACCTTTTTAACCAGTCTGGCTACATGAGATTTCTATGTGCAGAAGGAATATGTCTTCTTTACTGTAGTCTTGTCGACCTGCTTCTATTGGATATAAGGTCCTTGGGCTAAGGATGTAGTGGTTGCAGTATCCTTCTGTTCACCTTTTGAACATATTGTGAAGAAGCTAAATTTTGTAGTACGAGATACTACCTTGCGGTATTGTTTAGGTGGGACAATAGTCAGAACCACCTTTTGTATCCTATAGAGATGACACCCCAGAGTAACAATGACACTACGGGGTCAAGACTCATAGATAACACAACGCTTCCACATATATGGCTGGCCCAAGAGAAAAACACAGACATCCAGTGGGGAAACATCACATAATACCTCATCCTTGAAGGGCTAGATGTCGTATGACAATCGACACTGTTGGCTGACACAAAGATCTTGTCCCTAGTGAAGCCACCCAATGTTGTATGGTTGTGGGTGTGGTGTTGTCGACAATCCCAACTGTTTGACGACCTCTGCTGAGATGAGGATCTTCTGGCTTCCGCTATTAACAATAAAATGCAACGGAGTCCCCTTCACCCACATATGTGAAAGAAAAAGGTGCTCCACCTCTTCAGGATATGTTGGCTCTTCTGGTTGAATTGTTACGGTCGCGACAATAACAATGGGGTCTGCGTCGATGATCTGTCTTCTGTCAGTATTTTCTGAATCAAATTCCGAATTAGGGTTCGGCTCCTTGTCTTTGATTTTGACCACCAATAACTATTTTGAACGACATTCATTGGTGCTTTTCCAGGGGCTTTTGTGGAAATCACACCATTTTCCGGTGTCCTTCTTCGTCTTCCCATGACCCTTCTTTTCTTGTGGCTTGGACTGGTTTTCGGGAGATTGTTTGTTAGGGGCATATTTATCATACTTTAGTTGTTGCGGATTTGTAGACCCGAACTCTCGTTTGTTCTGGTGCTTAAATTTCTGCTCGATTTTAACAACATATCGATAAGCAACACCGAGTGATGAGATGTCCAGGAAATCCATTTTAGTTTGGATGTATATGTGTAGAGCCCCACGGTATTTCAAAACCAAATGTTGTTCAAAGTCTTTGATACCCATCTTGGTGCGCAAGGTATGGAAGGTATTGGTGAACTCCAAAACTACTTGGCCCCTCTCTTGCCACAGTATGGTCCATCTCATATACTGGTCCTCATAGTTGCCAACAGGGTAATAGTGTTCCTTTACCACGTCCACAAAAAATCCCAAGTGGGATCGACCCCATATATTCTAGACTCTTCTGTGGAACTTTTCTCCCAGTAAGTTTCCAACCAATGTTTGACATGGGGGAGAGCTTTAAGGAGTGCGAAGGTGATCTTTTCCCTGTCAGAAAAATGGTGAACAAAGAAATAACCTTCTAGTAGATTTAACCATTTGTCTACGGCATCCGCATCTATCTGACCTTCAAATACGAGAATATCAAAATTAACTTGTATCTTGAAAGGAGAGGTGCTTCCAAAGTGGTTGTTTGATAAAGATGCACCTGTTTCTATCGACAAGCGTTGAAGGATGTGGGAAAAATTCTCCATCATTTCGTCCCTTTGTCGCGTGAGAGCTTACTTAAGCAACATATTTATAGAATCGTTTGCTCCGTCGTTTTTCTTTTCTTTCACCATGGAGAGTTTCTTGGGCACGCAAGAGCGATTTTCTTCAAGAGAGACATGCTCGAGACCCAAATTTCTATACTCGGACCTCGTCGAGGACATGCACTGAAAAAAAAAAAAAACCGATCAAAAGCAACCTGCTCTGATACCACTGATCCGGATTATTTTCGACACGAAATGAGAGCAGAGATATAATAAATAAATGTACAAAGATATCTCAGATATCTAATATTATAACATAAATGTGCCAGATAAGCAACCATAAACACATGTATATAGTAATACACAATTTTCTATTAAAGAGCGGAAATGTACAAAGACTGTAAAATAAAGAGTGAAAGACTCACTAGAATGGTGGCAGCTTATCTCTGAGAAGAGATGTGATGGCTAATCACATCGGTGAGAAGATGATTTTACAGTGAGGCTCCAAAGGCCTTTTTTTCATAAATAAAATCCAAAACCCTAACCCTGGAAGATGAAAAGCCAATAGTTTTGTGGACCTCGTTTTGGGTAGTTTGGTGTATCAACTTCCCGGGAGCGTAATTTTGGCATACGAACTCCGTTTGGGGTGAACGATAGATCGTTGGAAAGGTATCGTCGAGGAGATTCATTTTGGGGGATCTACCAAAGCTTTCAACTATCATTGAGAAGCTTGATCCCGAAAAAACTTCATTTAGGCCCTCAAAATAGCCCCGGAAGTTAAAAACTGCTAAAAATAGTAAATTGCCAAAATTGCCAGAAAACTGTTTTGAGCGAGTTGGAAAAGGTGGGTGGCCACTGATATCCACTTGGATTAGGAGAGATCAGGGGTTGACATCATTCCATCAAAATCAGTAATTTCTTAATTTTTGATTTTTCTTGGTTTAATCATGTGAGAACAATGCTCCTAAACTATTTTTTTTCACTTCTCCCAACTGATCCTCACCAATGTGGTCTCTGAGAGAGAGATTAATCGACACGACCTTGATAAATAGTTCCTTTATTTAGGTACTTCATTAGCTCCACCCTTTAGGTTCTCAAACAATAGGACCTACACTCCATAAGGAAGGGAGAGGCCTTACAAGGGTCTCTTCTGAAGATCTGGAAGGGTCTCTTCTTCACCTCATTCAAGACAATCAATATGCCAGATGCCAAGAAATAATTATGCATATTGTGGAAATATTTGTACAAATCATAGATAAATTTCATGTTGGTATGCAGAGTCGAATCTGCAACAACCAACTCAAAGAGCCCATTCACAATGTCCATTGTAACCACAATGGATCCAAACTTCTCTACTTTATCATCACCATCAATGACAACATCATGACCTTGTCGTTTCTCTTGTCTACGCTTAATAAGTTTATTCCCACTTTCCATAAGGCAATCAAACCCATTATGCCTCACTCTCCTGACCAAAATATTATAAGGAGACTTAGCTAGAACATAATAAAGGAGCTCAAATACCAGACCAAAAGTCTCTATCCAAAGTGGTGTAAAATCAACAAGTTCAATGAGATGAACATCCACAAAGTGAAGATTAATGCTCTTTGCATGGTACTTATCTTTGTCCAAAAGAGTTTCGTCCCTCAAATCCACCATGAACCCTTTTGTTAACTCATAGCCCTACCCATGGTCATCTAGAAGGAGAAAAACATGATGAAGAAATCAGTTGAGCATGAGATAGAACTTGTCTAAGTGCATATCCAATATGTTGATACTATCATTTTCTGCTTAAATAGATAATAGATGGATTGATCATATTTGACAGTATCAAAACCAATATCATTACAATAACACCTTGAATTACAATAACACTTATGCAAATTTATGCAACTATGTGCAACTATGCAACTCTACGCAACTATGCAACTATGTGCAACTATGCAACTTTATGCAACTATGTGCAACTATGCAACTTTATGCAACTTTATGCAACTTGACTTTTACAACTTGAGTTTAACAACTCATTCAACTTGACTCTTATACATGGCAATTCAAATTTCTTCATGGTGGATAGTGTTACACGTGCCAACACACTAGATCAATACATTTACATCATTTGCAATATCAAGAAGATTGTTTGTTTCTTGCTCATAGGAATTTTACGTTCAACCTAACTTTTGCTTGAGAATTGACTTGAGACTTCAGTTACAATTCACCCTTGACTTGGCATTGCATGCAAACTAACTCAACATGCACATGACATGCATGCAACATGCAACTATGCAACTTTATGCAACTATGCAACTTATGCAACTTTATGCAACTATGAAACTTAATGCAATTATGTGCAACTATGCAATTTATGCAACTTTATGCAACTATGTGCAACTATGCAACTTTATCCAACTTTATGCAACTCAACTTTTACAACTTGAGTTTAACAACTCATTCAACTTGACTTTTATACATGGCAATTCGAATTTCTTCATGGTGGATAGTGTTATACATGCCAACGCACTAGATCAATACATTTACATCATTTGCAATATCAAGAATATTGTTTGTTTCTAGCTCATAGAAATTTTACTTTCAACCTAAATTTTGCTTGATACTTGACTTGAGACTTCAGTTACAACTCTCCCTTGACTTGGAAATGCATGCAAACTATGCAACTTATGCAACTTTATGAAACTATGCAACTTGTTGGGGAGAGGTGTTCCACCCATACAGATTACCTTTTCCTTTGTTAATATGACTGCCCAACACATTCATGAATTGATCCAACACTAGATTAAATATCTCAACTATTATTGTTAATGCTCTCCACATGACTAAGGTATCATCGACAAAATGCGAACAATTTATTTCTTTAAATTAATTGATCTCTAAAATAATCCTTAAATTGCTAATGCTTCTTCAACATCATCCATCAAGCATCTTTCATGGCCATGTACCTCCACAAAGTGCTTGAATCCTTTTCCCAAATGGATCCCATTATTTCAACTTTTGAATAAACAAGCCAATCCTTCCAAAATGTTTGCTTACCAATGCCATCTACCATAGTCCCTTTTGTTTTTCTTGTTGGAAGTTGAATAGCCCATGATTGTTACAATGAATTTCTTGTTTCCATATCTCCTCACAACAAGAACAAACAAACAAACCAAATTCCCTCGACAATCTCTGATCGAGGGTTACATACAATACTTCCTTGCTCAATTGTGGTGCATATATCTATGCATAGACATAAATCAAATCTTGCAGTCACAATATGATTAGTTAAGAAAGCTTAAATAGAGAGTAATATTCTTGAAAGGATGATGGATGGGTGGGTGTATACAAGGGTTTGTAAGTAGTAAATTTTGGTTACACACTGAGGAGAAAGATGAGATGAGGTATTCACGAGAGAGTGAGAAGATTTCTTAATGAATCATATTTCTGAATCAAGAGATTGTTGTCGCCTTCTACAAATGTTTGTTAACTATTTCTCTCATTCGATGGAGTAGTGCAGGTACAACCAAACATGTATTTTTCAAATCTATCCTCCTCGAGCGAGGGAAGTTCAGGAAGACTAGAGGATAGTGAGGCATCTAGTAGGCCTAAAAGAGGGAGATCAACTAGATGTCAAAAGATTAGAAGAAAATTCCATAAACCAATGGAATTTTTTCTCGCGGAAGGGGGGTCATGTTCTTATGATGATGAGACCATATGTGACATCGAGGTGCCCTTGAGGTACCAACATCTAGTGAAACAATGGGTACCCAAGGATCTTCCTTGTCTAAACATAGATTTTTGTGTGAACGTGAGGATATTTCATATTGCACCATCGTCATTACACGGTTTGGGGTTGTTTTGCATGGATGGCATAAAGGAGGGTTATGACATATGTACTGAATTGATGGAGTATGTCATACCCTGCTACAATTACAAAGATTAGATGTGGCTGGTCCAATATACATGCAGTATGCGCATATACAAAGTTTTTGGAATTTTTTTACAGCTAAAAGACAATAATAAAAATAAATGATTGAGTATGTACATTGACATAAGGCCAAAAGCATCACAAAATATTGCAGGTTTTATAAACAATACATAACCTAGGTCTACAAATAAACAACCCAATTGCGTATTTGAGGGGCGTGTAAGAACTGTGTTTTCTGTTAGAAAAACAGGACCGCGGAGCAATAAAATAAAACAAATGCAGAAACAAAACACAGAAGACACAAAATACAAGAGAGACACAGATTTACATGGTTCACCCAGTGTGGGCTATGTCCACTAGAGAAATTTCCAGGTCCTTCTTTTATTATTATCCAGCAAATGAAGGGATACAACCTACAACAAAACCTGCTGTAACTTCCTCTTCTTTCTCTCACAGTCTCCTCTCTCAGAATACAATACTTACCAACCTACATAGACGCAATACATTTCCCTCATAAAAGAGGGTTTCCTTCTAGGGCAAAAAACCCTAACATAATCTCTATCGTTAGATCTGCGACCTTATAATGAATGGTCCAGATTTACAATGAAATTACAATATAATTTTACAAGGCAATTTTTTCTTTTGGGGCTTCGCCCCCGAACCCCCATCGGGAGACGCTACGCCCAAACCCCTACTGGGGGCCCGCTTGCCCCCAAACACCCCAGCCGGGGGGATAGCCCCCCCAAACCCCGCAGAGGGGGTACCCCCCCTCTGC
>SNQJ01S0039341.1:93728-111337 GCA_010110895.2 Picea sitchensis
GCAATACATTTCCCTCATAAAAGAGGGTTTCCTTCTAGGGCAAAAAACCCTAACATAATCTCTATCGTTAGATCTGCGACCTTATAATGAACGGTCCAAATTTACAATGAAATTACAATATACTTTTACAAGGCAATTTTTTCTTCCGGGGCTTCGCCCCCAAACATCGAGGGACGCTACCCCCAAACCCCCACTGGGGGCCCGCTTTCCCCCAGACCCCCCAGCCAGGGGGATAGGTCCCCCGAACCCCGTAGAGGGGGTACCCCCCCTCTGCACTCCCCCGCGTGGAAGAGTGTACATACTTTTGGGGTGTAAATACTTCATGGGGTATAAACATGGCTGAAAGCAAGGACCTCTGAATCAGGAAGATAATCAGGCTCCACAACCAACAATTTCGTGTGTGCCATAAAATCAATAGCTGCAGGGGAAGAGTTGTTGATCAATTACAATTTGAATCGAATAGATACAAACGATGTTACTATGAGAGTGGTAAATATAACATTTCACCAAACTTGTAATTAATGAATCTAATAACTTATGTTTTTGTTAGCTAATGTTTTTTGTTAATGTTTCATTTCGATATAAGCAATATAAGGAATATGTTTCAGTAAATGACACCATTCTCTAGGCAACATGTATACCCCATTTTTAATTATGTTTTTTCAAGAGTCTATTGGTTTCATTTCGATATTAATGGTTTCAATATTTTTGTTGCAGGTTTCTCATCGGGGCAAATCCCCGATGGATGAGATGATGCCATCATCGGGTCAACATGGATACCGCATTGTAAATTGTACAAATTAAATATAAGCAATGTGTTTTTAAATTATGTTTTTTTGAGAGTCTATTGGTTTCATTTAGATATTAATGTTTCAATATTTTTGTTGCAGGCTGCGCCTGACCGGAGCAAGTCCCTGATAGATCAGAGGACACCATCCTTGACCCAACTGGTATAACCCATAGTAATTGTACAAATTAAATATGTTGTATTATTATGTTTTTTTGATGAGTCTATTGGTTTCATATATTTCTATATTGATTTTTTTCGATATTAATGTTTTATATATTTATGTCGCAGGCTACGTATCCATTAGCAGAGAAATCCATAGAAATGGATGTGGATGAGATAATGTGAGATGATAACATTGTATCATCTCTTAACCCCTTTCATATGTTAAAGAAGTCCGTAAAAAAAATAAATGTGGAAATCCTTTGTTTGGTATTCATTTAGTCGCAAACACACGAGATTATAGAAAAGATTGATCGTTTGACGATGAGAGATCAGTCGTTGAATGTAAGCTACGAGATATTTAATTAGAAGATGAATTCATTTATGGTTTTATATTTTATACTCGTATATTATGTCATGAACTAAAATATGGTTTGTTTTTACAAGAGTATTTGCATCCACATAATCCTGGGAAGGGGCCTGCTGCTACTATTGATGCTACTGATGAGTCTTCACATCACGCACATCTAACCCCATGTGCATCTGAAAATGTGCCATTTTTTTTTACTGAACAATCGACAACACATAGCAAGAAACCCAAGAGGGAAGATGTGTGTGCACCCTCTATTGCTCGATGCACAACAGATCATGTAGAACATGGTTAGGGGCTCGATGCATCAAAGAGTAGTATTGTTATTGCTCAAGCAACATTTCATGGATCTTCTTGTGTTATTAACACGGGAACAATATAGACCACATTTTTGGTGGATGAAAATCTCTTTCCCATAGAGATAGAGAATATCCTAGGTATTAATGGAAATGTTTTAACTATTATATATAATCTGATTGAAATTTACTCATAGACCATTCTTTTTAAACTAATGATGACATGATCGTTTTGTAGGAAATGATGTTTTTTTTAAACATATAAAATATTGGTCACTGGAGATATTTGGGCCCACCATCTGCACAGGGTGGGATAAACAAAGAATTTTTTTAGAAGATGAGCTAATTAATCGCTTGATTGAGCTGTTCGGTGTTGAGACCTTCAACCGAGCAGAGGTCCTCAAGAAAGTTGGCCAACATATGAAGATTGTGAGGGACCAATATAGGGTTAATCTAGAAACAAACCCTAGGTATGAGTGCCTTCTAATGATTCCATTAAGGGTGTGGAAATCCCTACTGGATGATGGAAGGGAAAGGGATTTAATAAAACAAGGAAAGCTACCATCGAGCATTGTAAGGTATGCAATACTTTAGACAATCTAATTATATATTTATTACTGTTTATTTTTACATGAAATTTGCAACATCTAATGTATTTCAAACTTTTCATAGGTTGCCAGACACATCAAAGGCAACAAAGGCCATACTAGAAAAGCATGGCCAACACAAGCTTGGGCCTGGTGGTTATTCGAATCTGGTGGCACAGATTGTAAGTATCAATTACTCAAATATTATGTCCAAATAATAACTTGCATATAAATTTGTTTTTATTTCACCATAAAAGATAAATTGATGATCTTATGCAAAATTGTAGGCCGATCGGTTCAACGAAGTGCTAACGGAGGATGACTTGAGGCTTGGCTTCTAGCACGACTTTGCAGTTGTTGTTGAATGCCGAAAAATCTTGGGTGTTGGGCCAAAAAAGATTGATTACTTGTGCAATCTATTCATTATTAATTTTAGCCATAAAATATTGAGACTCTTTGTTTTAAGCATGAAAGCCACAATACACATAATGACCGGGATGGAGAACGACTGACCAATGAAGGTCATGTTGTACAATATGATAATGTAGAGGGTTATCCTGTACAAGATGATCATGCAGAGGGTCATCCTGTATAAGATGATTAGGAAGTTAGACAAGGAGATGAACTACATGATGTGGCTCCGTCAGGTAAAGAGCACGACTCTAATGATGTTTTTATTAATGAAATACTTGTAATGATATAAACAAAACATATCAATTTAAGATTTCTTGATTATTGCAGTAGATCCAGGAACCTTACAACAACATAATCCACATCATGAGTACATGACCCAACAAACAATAAGACAAGTTCCAGAGGCGACCATAAGAACTGATAAAGATGTTGTAGAAGATGATCACTTGATTTTTGAATTTGTGAAAAGAAAAAAACCAAAAAAAAGTGATTGTAATAACATTATGGCATATTATTTTTGATAATATAAACTAATGTCATGAAATATTTTTTGCCTACGAATGAATGATTGAATGAATGAATGTTATAAGTACTTAATGAATGAATGCTAAATGTTTCTTTATGACGAAAAAACACATATTTGCACATAAATTCATTTATTTTCAAGTACATGCATTGTGTATGGGGAATTAAGAGTGATGTGAGGTGTGGGGGGAGGGGCCATACGAGCTTCCAACTTCACGTGGTTGGCCTTGTTCAGTAGATAATATTAAACTATTCTCGAAACAAAGAGAAGCTCAATAAGGTAATGCTCTTTATTCTTATGTATTATATATTCATGTAAATTTTGAAATGCATGCCTATTTCTTAAATTCTTTATAATAAATTTAACATTTCATGGTTCATTGATTTCTACAGGACTTCACACTAGATATTGCAATTGGTCACTAGCCTATCTAGAGAGGTTGCATCAATTGTACAAAAATGTACATAATTAATACTCATGAATCTATCTTTTTATATGCTTTTTTATTTATTTACCTTTCATGTGCATTGTAGTGCTTTACTTCATTTCATTCATTCATGATTGTATGCATATTTACCCTAACAAACCTAATTCTCACTTTACCCTACCAACCCCTACCTTACCTTGCTCTCACCTTCCAACCCTACCTTGACGTAACCTATCCTGATCATCTTACATACCCTATCTTTTCTTACCCTACCAACTCAACCTAACCTAGCCTACCCTTAGTCCAACTAAACCTAAATTAACTGTGTAGTATATTGTACCCCATGGGCACCATTGATGGTGTGTACCATTTCATGCCAATAGGGAAGCTTACATGGAACCAATATTGTTGGAAGATTTTTTTGTTTTGAAACCCATTTTTAACCTCAAAATTCCTTTAATGTAACTTATTCAAATAAATAACACTTTTCTTACAGATTAGGGAACCTTTTTTACTTTATGTCCTTTAATGATAAAAATAATTTGTCACCTTGGACTGGTGAACCATTCATAGAGCAAGGCCAAAAGAAAACTGAAGATCTCATGTCACAAGGTGCTATGACATTATCTTCTCAATAAAACTTGATAGGTTGGGTTCAAAGTAAACTAAAGATCTCATGTACATACATTTGAATCTCCACTTTATCTCCATAAGGTAAGAAGAGTATCATTTAGGGCCTTCGAAGGATTGGGTTGTGGATCATAATAATCCTGGCTTGGACACTACTTTTCCCAATTTTGATTTGGGTGAAGGTTCTTCTTCATTTGAAGTAGAGGCTTCTTCGGGTTCGACCCCACAAGGAGTTTCCAATGCCTCTCGTGCACCTAAGAGCTATTGTATATGATGATGTACAACTTGATGATTATTTTTTTAGAGAAATAAATTTCCCTCATCCTCCCATGTATTAAGCATTCATAACAAGGACACTAGTACCTTTCCAATGCCCAACGAATTCTCCCCTCTTCCTTAATACATGTTATATATATATATATATATATATATATATATAACATATGTTATATAATATACAACATATATAATATATAATATTTAAAAAATAAAAAATATGTTATATATTATATAACATATATAATATATGTTTTTTCCAAAGGAAAAAAAACGTAAATTTTATTAAAGAGTATAAAATTTACATTCTGAAGAATGCATGTAAAGACATGCATTTAATCCTGAAAATCTCTTTGCTACCAAGACTGGCAACTGAAGTCATAGATACACAGTTCACAAAAGAGTGCCTTTTGCTAATCTTTATGAACAAAAAAGTCTGGTTCTAAAAATTGGAAACCTTAAAAGTTTGAATCATACAAACTGTAGCAACTATATAAAATTCTGAAGATGCCTCATGGGGAACCCTCCCAAAAAGGCTGATAGTCTGTAACCTGTCCAATTGATTGTATTCGAACTATAGACAAAAGAGAAAAAACTTAGGCATTGGATCCTAGCTGACCCATTTGTTCTATAAAAGGTCTGTGATAATGCTCATAACTCTGCCCATCCAAGAACTCTATGATGTGCCCCTGCCTGAGAGACATAAGAGAGACCTCTTTAGATAACGTGTCTGTTGTGGCGTTCCTTTCCTTGTGGACATGTTTGAATGACATATTTGTAATAAAAAATACTTCTTCAAGGATAGAAGTAATATTTATGTTATGACACATTTGAGTTTTCCTCAACCAATTGATGACCACCATTGAATCTCCAAATATCTGAAGGTTTAAGATCCCTTTTTCCCTAGAAAAAGTGAGCAAGAGATTTAAGGCCAAAAGTTCTACATAATTATTTGTTCGTTGTCCCAAACCCCACTTTAACTTATAGAAATGTGATGGGGAGAGATGAAGGACACCCCCTCCCCCACAATGATCTTCGTTGTCTTGGGAAGCACCATTAAAGAAATCCCAAGGTCTTGTGATATTTATATATTCCTCCACTACCTACCTTTTGGGGGGGGGGCATCTTTCTCTTGTGGAAAATTTGAAAGGATAACTAGGCTTTTGGCTGCAATTATATCGAGAAGTGAGGCCTTTTCCTCGAAGATAGCAATGTTTCGAGCAAGCCAGATTCCCTAGTGAATGACGAGGGGTATAGCCTTGATATTTTTATTTCTATGGTCTTTACCCAATTCTTCGAGGCCTCTTCGATAGAGGGCCCATGCTAGGATCATGCTTGACCCAAAGCAAATGAACAACTCTCCAAGTTTGGCTTGAAAAAGGGCATCCTGAGAACATTTGTGGAGATGTTTTGTCATCCCCCTTGCAGAGAGAGCACCAAACTGGCCCTTCCAATCCCTTGAATTTATTTTTGTCCCACGTAGGGACCTTTTTCCTTAAGAGGCACCACATGAAAAATCTTTCCTTAAGAGGAAATTTGGATTTCCATATCCCCTTCCACCACCAATCGGGGGCTTGTTGGATGAGATTGGTCATTAGGAAAGAATAACCCTCTTTTGGAGAATATACCCCGAAAGGACTGAGTTGACAAAGTAGTTCATATTCCTGATCTTTGATTATGATGTGGATTATCTTGAGAGCCCGGATGTAATCATTCCAAGGTAATGTAAAATGATATTCTAAATTCAGAGCTTGAGCATATTTCCATCCTTAGCTCCAAATAGAAATTTTTTTCTCATCTACAATCTTGTTCGGATAGAAAAAACCTCTCTCATGCAAACTGTCAATTAAATTCTGGGGGATAATGTTCTCACTATTGCCGCCCGACCATGGATCCCTACCAAGCTTGATAAAATTTCCTTTACCAATTCTAATATATGTATATTATATATTATATATGTTATATAATATATAACATATGTTCTATAATATATTATTTGGTTAACAATATTCTAAACTGGCGGAACGATAAAAAGTTGGTGGAGGTGGTAAAAGTAGCAAAGCATTAGAGAAATGTGGTGGGGCCACTCAGATTGTGAGTCTCAGATCAACAATTGATATTAATTCTGGAGATTGAAAGTGATTGGGCGTTAATTATTATAGCGAGTTTCGTAATGAAAATTGTGGTATAGCCGTTGGGGTACGTGTCGATACAAGGTTCATTGCAGAGGTCAAGGCGATGTAGATGAAAACCACCACCGACAACTTCCACAATCACACTTTATTTAAATAAAAAAAAATGTTTTATATGTATATTATTTTCCGAAGCGCCAATGTGAGAACTACCGAAAGATATTGCTGCTATCTCTGCAACCTGTCCTCCACTGCAAATTCAAAGACTATAGGTATTTATAAAGTGCTCCCTATGCCATGGAACAAACTAAAATTTCAAATGCACCTTACCAGAAGCCTGTAAATAAAGAAGATTTAATTATTGATAGGGATTCTGATGTGTTCGACCATGTGCTTTCTATAAACACTGTCACCGAGTCTAGAAGTAGGTTAAGTACGTTAGGAGTAAAAAATACACCTTTTATAGATGCTGTTAAATTGTCAAATTTTCCCTATTGTCTCGAACAATCATATCAATTCCCATAATTTGTTAATTGGTGTTCCACCCATTATTTGCATTCTGAAAGGGTCATTGTGGATACAAATGGATCTGAAAGTTTATGTAGGGTCGATACATTGTTAGTTAGAGAGTCGTTAAAGTTACACAAGGATTTTTCACAAGGTTCTGAGACATTTAATGAAACATAAATTATTAGGGTTTACAAGGAATGTGAATTAGAAGTAAAAAAACCAATTTTTCTGTCATATTGTAAAACGAGATTAGTCCACTGCAAGTTTGTGATTGCCTTATAATGTAAATATCTTCACATAAGAAGTGCAGTTGGTTTGTTCACTTCTGAGTCAAATATTAGTGTTAGATAATGATCAACATGTTGTTGAAGTCATGCTAGGTTTTCTTCTGAGAGTCTTCAAGTCTGAGTCAAGTCAGTCAGTATGCCTTAATATTTATGAATTCCTAGCTGAGACAATCCATTCCCAGCTAGTGAATTTCCACTCTTTGAGACATTTCAGGTATCAAACCTATTTGCTGAGAATGTTCCTAGTTTCAAATCATGAAGAGCTAAAGAAAATGGTCCCATATTTATGATTTGTATCAACAGAAACAAAGAAAATCACCATGTTTATTTTCATGAACAAAATCATGTCAAAAATCTACAGGTTAATCCATAATGCAGTTTTTCCTAGAGTCTTGGAGGAGATGAAGAACAAATTGCAATTTGACCAGTAGAAGAAGGTTGGAGATTGGTTCATAGACATTAGTTCTACAGTTATTAGAATTTACAGATTTCATTAAGCACCCTATATTCTTCCTGCTTTTCTGACCCCCATAATTTTTACATTGGAATTTATTAGACAAAGGTTGGTAACAAAATCATAGCATTTCATTAAGCTGCACAGGGCAACAAATATCGAGTTTCCATTTAATATAGGCCCTTTTGTTGTAAAAAAAAAGTCTTTCCTTCCAACAATAGAAGAGATTTTGAAAGTCATGACTTTCCCAGAAGCAGAAAAGATAAGGTGTGATCCTCATAAGATTATATCTAACAAAAGACAACAAAATACAAATTCTCCATATGATCACCAAACAATAGAAAGGCTAGATAAAATAACCAATTTGGAGATTTTTAGGGAAGGTGAAAAGTCGACTGAGATGCAAGAGGATGCAAGGTAGGTCAGTTCTCACACAATTACTATCCAAACCCCTACTAAAGCTGAATTATTGAACAAAAGAGGTTTTTCAAAGACAATAGAAATGGAGTTAGATGGGGAATAGTCTGTCAGCAAAAGGATGAATATTACTTAGGTAAAGGATATAGAGGAAGAAGCACAAACAAAAGATTAGGGAGGTTATTCTCTTGTTGAAAGGGAGAAAGGTCAACTAGAAAGTAAAGATACTTCATTTGTTTTCCACAGTCAAAGACATGTATTTGTAGATGTTCAAGGAGCTCCATATAAATGAAAATAAGATCTCATTAAGTAGTATACAGAGAAGAAGACATTGACATTAAAAGAAGCTCGGAAATTATTCCCCGAAGTCAGAAAAATATGTCAAGAGACAACTTCACTAATTACTATTAGGGATCATGAGAAGAATACTTTGAACATTGCAGTCACAGATGAAGACAACGTGTCAGAGGTAAAGATCAGATATGACCAGATCAATGCACCATACAAGATATAATTTCATAAGAAAACCAGTGATAAGATTTATGCAGATTTGTTGCAGCTGACATTGAAGAACTCTAAGTTGACATCATTGGTTTCTAAGCTCGAGAGTCAATTGAAACAAGAAAAAGCAGATAACAAAGCTTGGCAGGTTCAAATCAAAATATTTGAAACAATTTTTTTTAGCTTGTGGGGTAGATCCAAAAAATGCTCAAGGAATGAAGAAGTTTTTGGATGAAAAATAGAATATTATTTAGACTCTCAAGAAGAAGCTAAAAATTCTAGCATCATAGCATGTACAATCTCTAGAGCTTACAACAATTGAGCAAGAAAATGAATCAGTATAGCAAGAGGTGATAAGTTATAAAGCCAAAATGGTGCAGCTGGAGAAGGAGAAAGGGGATTGGCTCAAAGAAAAAGAAGAAATGATGGCAATAGTTTCCTTTGCAGGCCCTAGTCACGAAAATAATGGACGATGACATAGTAAAATCCATGTCACAAATTATCTTGAAATATGGGGAAATAAAGGGGTTAAAAGAAGAAAATCAAAAGTTGAAGCAAGAAATTGCTCAAAAGAGTGAAAAGAGTTAGTGTCGTTCCTGAGATTAATCCTAAGGTTCAAAGAGTAATGCCAGGCATCAAGAATGTTTTAAAATAGTGTTTTTTCTACCTTTAGTTATATAAGAAATGATCCTTAAATGAAATTAATAATAGGACAATACAGAGGCTGTATTTCGTTGTCTGAGTCACAATTGTAATATCAAATGGTGTGAGGGAAACTTACAAAACTGTTAAACAAAGCAAGGCATCAATTGCTGAAGAGTCTCACCTTGTTGTAGTAGAAGAAAAGTAGAGAGTGCACCCTTGAACAAGATATGAAATGCAACAATTCAAACAACTTGCAGGTCTTGCTTTAGTTATAGTAAATACAGAGGAAAAACTGCTTACTTAATGAATTGCCGATATAATGTGATTACCGTAGTTGTGATACTAAATTGCAATCAATCACTTATCATGGAATTACATAAGGAAATTCAAAGATATGGAAATACATGAGAAACACACAACTCAAACTGAACGAAAATTAGAATCTCTGTCTGCACTTGTATTAATACTAAAAAAAGAGAGTTTTCTCTATTACATCTGGCAAGAAGTAGCCCTGAATAGATATGAAATATATCTATCCTTTGCTCTTTGAATTGGGCACACATGTCCATTGAGGCCACCATAATAATTTGTTTACTGTCCTCATCATATAATTCCCTTGCTATCTATTATTCAGATGCGTTTACTGGAAAAAGAATATCAGTTGAAAATATGGGGGGGGGCGGGGGGAGTGATAATGTGACAGGTATCTCAGTGTTGGATCGTTATGTGATGGCTAACAGTTACGAGAAAGAGTAACTGCTCACGAATAAGATGATGTGGGGAAAAGTGTAGGTGGTGAGGTAAACAAGGTAACTAATGTGGAAGGTGTGGCAGGCTGGAAGGTGAACAGGGTACATGACGTGGATGACATGTGGTTCTCCAACATCCTTTTACATTTATCTATTTTGCAGGGGTGCGAGGGGGTCATTTGAAGTAACCTGATTTTCATCCCTTAATGCACCTGGTGATGCCACATACCCCTGAGAGAAAACCGTGGTTTAAATTGCGGGACCACCCTTCGAAATTAAACCCTGCACAACTTCACCCCCCACGATCTCTCTCAGCCGCTGATCACCATGATCCATTAAAGTCTGACTGTCGATCTACATAAAGTGAGATAAGCACCCAAAGTTAAGTCGAGGCCACAACTCTTGGTCATGTGTAGAGAAGATAGAGCAAATTTATTGCAATTCCTGTCCACCGATCTGAGTGGGGGACACGTGTCAAACGATCCTCATATTAGGCTATTTCAAACTCCAAGAGGAGGTAAGCAGTGCTGAGTAAAGAAATCCCAAAGACCCGAAGCCCGTAGTTCATCTGGACCGTTGATTGAAGTGGATGCGTGTCGACTGATCTGAGACTTCAGAAGGTTTGTGGTGTTATGCATTTCAGAACGCCCGAAGCCCAGAGTCCCGAAGTAAATCCCAGCCTTCTAAATCAAAAGGGCACGTAGAGCCAGATCTCTCACTTCAGGGTTAACCACTTCGGAAGAAAGATGGATGTGTCAAACGAGAACTCCCAAAGCCTAGAGTTTCGAAGTAAATCTTAGCCATCCAACTCAAAAGGACACATGACAGGAGATACTCCACTTTGGGGATAACACTTCAGAAGAAAGTTGGATGTGTGAAGTGAGAACTCCCAAAGCCCGGAGTTCCGAAGTAAATTCTCACCGTTGAAATAAAAAGACACACGACAGGAGATATTGTACTTCAGAGACTTAGCACTCCAGAGAGTTTGTGCTCTGTTTTCTGTGTATTTAGCCCCTTCTCTTATATATTTGGTCCTTTTCTTAGTTTATCCAACTTCCGAACTGATTTATCGTTCCACTATATTCTGAAATCTGATCCATCAAGTTTTCTTGCGTGGCACAAAAAAAATAAAAAATTAGCTTGCCTGTAACAAGAGAAATCTGTAAGTTCTTCGCTGAATAAAAACTGCTGATCACAATTCAAATCATTAACTTTAGCCAATCATACATATCATTAATACTTCAACGTTCGTGAGTGTTGGACACAATTAGGGTATAAATCTCCCGAAGGTCAAATTGACGAAGAAGTTAATCTCCTATTACTCACTTCTATGTTTTATTTTATCATGCTTTAAACCTTGAATTAGCCTTAAGTACTTCAGTGTTTCGACGTTTGGGGTTTTCATTGTTTAGACTTGTTGGAATACCTGAAGCGCGAAGTTCCGAAGCAAATGTTAGAGACTTTCTTTAAATCTCAAGAACCTTCTACAGTTCAGAGATCATTAATACCGTTTGATAAAATTAGAGTAGCTAATCGTCGTCTCAAACACACTATCATTGATTTAGAACCCCTCAATGAACCCTCTTCGATAGATTTCCCCGTGCTTGGAAACTACTCCTGTGATTCTGATTTCGGTAATTTCTCCCCTCTCTCATCTGATGTTCCTCTTACTCAAAACTCTAAAATGACTTTTCAAGAAAAGGTACAGGCAACGGTGGAAGAAACCCTCTTTTGTCAAGAACCTTTGTTGGAAACCACAGAGCAAATAGGTGGAGAGGAAAAAGTTAGTAGGCATGGAGAAGTTGATGATTCTCACTCGCAAGTGTCGACCTTGTAATTTGATGGGTCTAAATCGCAAGAAGGGTTAGGAGTGGGGTGTATCCTCATTTATCCGAAGGGGAAACGAAATTTCATGTCCTGCAGACTAGAATTTGAATGCACTATTAACACCGCCGAGTATGAAGCTTTAGTGCAAGGGCTAAAGAAATACATATACTTAAATGTTAAAGAACTAAAGGTTTTCAAAGACTCTGAAATCATCGTTAGGCAAGTAAGGAATACTATACATTGCAACTCTCCCCATCTGAGGAATTATCAACATGAAGTGCACATGCTAATAGAGCATCTTGAAGCCTTCAACATTACAGTGATCCCCAGAAAAAAGAATACTCTTGTTGATTCCTTGTCCACTAGTACCTCAAGGATATCCCCTTTAGAATACTATGAATCCTCCCAGATCACTGTGGAGATACTCTACAAACCATCAATGCCCAACAATATTTCTAATTGGAAGGTCTTTGAAGGACACAAACATATCATAAAATTCTTAACCAATCAGGAAAATTTTAAATCCTTGGCTAATGATGATGAAATATTCCAAGAGCAACTAGTAGAAACTGATCCCCATGAAAAAGAGGTGGAATAAGTCACTTGACTTACAAACCAAGGTTTCACACGATACCGAAAAGGGTATACAATTTGGAGAGCCTCTTTGAATTAAGGGAAAGATTTAAAGGGTCAACAAACACAAAGACAGGGAGCTCATGTCCCATGTACGAGATTGTAAACCTAGGAACCCTGGACAACCCTAAAAATATAAATCTAGGTAAGATAATGTCTAAAGAAGAAAGGAAGGCCGATCTCAAACTTTTCAGAGAATATCAAGATGTTTTTGCATGGTCCTACTGAGATCTGAAAACTTATGATACTCATATTATCCAACACACAATCTCGTTAAAACCTAAAGTAAAACCCTTCCAATAGAAACTTCAGAAGTACCACCCATCTCTGGAACCCCTCATGTGCCAGGAGTTAAAGAAATTACTAGATGCTAAAATTATCTTTCAGGTTAGACACTCTGCTTGGGTAGCAAATTTGGTTCCTTCCAGGAAAAATTCTGGGGAGATCCGCCTGTGTGTGGATTTCAGAAGCCTCAACAGAGCATCCGAAAAGGAAAACTATCCAATCCCACCAACAGAGCAACTATTGCAGATAATTTCTGGTTCTAATATTTTCTCCCCCCTGCACGGTTTTTCACATTATAACCAAGTTCTAGTTTCAGAGGAAGACCGATTGAAAACTACCTTTCGAATGAAGTGGGAAAGATGGTAAAAGATGGTAAGCTGAAAAGGACCACATGTACCTCAAGATAGAGCTTAAAATTTTTCACTTTAATCATATCATCTTGAATATAACATACGTCCTCCTCTCCCACTCGCTCAGGGCATCTCTGCCAAAATTAAATCAATTATATTAAATGAGCATGAGGTAGGAGAGGGTATGCAGATAACTCCGCTAGGTCTATGGATGCTCGCTGGCAGCGGAACAACACCACAACAAGTGAATGATGATAACTAAAGGGCCTAGTGCCAGTGAATGATTTACTCAACTCTTGTCGAAAGGGGGCATGGGTGATGGTTAAAGGGAATGAAGGTGGAATAAAGGTTGAAACCCCACATGCATGCCCAGATTCACCAACCGGGGGAATTTCAAATGCAAGGATAGAAGAGACTTCGATAAAAGAAAAAAAAACCAGTTAAGTTCTTAACAAGCTTCTTCATTAGCTAAGTCCTGGGAAGGAATAGAGATTCTTCTTTCGCCCAATAAGTCGCCATTTTTTGAGCACTCAACATACCCTAAAAGCCTTATGAAATTTTACCACTTTTTGGGTACCACTTGTTTTCTTCACTGTCTGAATTGATTTCACTTTGGGAAATGGTTTATATTTGTTTTGTTTTCATGATTGTTATCATCAAGTTTGGTTTGTTTGAACTTGTGAAACCTCATGTCTAAAATAAATTGACACCCGAATTAATAATTGACAACTAAGATTGCACCTAACGCGTCAGGTTCGGCGTGAGAAAAATTCAGGCAAGTAAAGGGACCACACAGTAACAACACTTGCTGAGCATCGATCCCCATCGACCTTGGTAGAAGGTGGAGTTAGTTTGCATAATTTATTCACACGAAGTTTCAAGAGATAGCCGATCCCCTTCAACATTGGAAAAATATGGGAAAGACATACATTAACAAAGGACAGAAAGAAATCACTGATAGCTGATGACCGATGCACTTTATTGGGGTCAAGGAAATCTAGAAAGGTTAAAACAATCATTTTGTCTGTGACAAAAGTATTTCCGATGCCCGATGCGTTTTCAACATCGAGACTTTTTTGAGAGAGTCGATCCGAGAGCACTTGGGTAGGTTTATCACCAATTGTTGATCCTTGATACTTTTTGGTATCAACAAGATAGGATTGGGTTTTAGGACGTATAGCTTAAAGAAAGTCCCAATTCTTATTAACACAAGCAAACAAAGTCACCGGTCTCAAATGCCACGTGTCTTTATCACGTAAGGGGGTCATACGACCTAGTTTCGTATCGAGTCATGTTAAGGTTCTATGGGTCCTAGTCATGCCTCCTAGTAAGCTTTTCCACGTCAGCTCTATATGACAAGATCGATTGACGTCGGATATTTTGCAAGAAGATATCAATGAAAAGTGTTTGAAGCACAATCCCGACCCCTGACCCACTAATTGGACTAGCAAAATGACAGGATGTTTGTGACATAAGATACGATCGGATTTGGACATTTAATAGACCAATTAATGCTTGATCCCAGATTTTTTGCTACCTTGTGCGCCGATTAAACAACAACAATTTGAAATCATCGATAAAACACATTACAACCCGCGCCTGTTCCATCAACTCGTGATGAATTTAATTTCAAACATCTTTGAAGATCTGGCGGTAGATTTAATGAAATTACACTCATAACTCGAATTGAATCGATGATGCGACAAGGTAAGTTCATCCCTGTTTAAATCTCTAGAACGGTTTTGACCAAATTCATTCTATGCATAAGTTTGAATTCCAGAGCATCTGAAGGAGCAAAGCAAGCGTCTCGAGACTGTACTAACCCTCAGATTATCAAAACCAGGTTAAACAAGCTGTATAGGTATGTGTTCAAGTTTGTCAATTCGTTGGTCGTAATTTATATATGCATATGCTTTTCTTGCACAATCTCTAAACTATGTTCTATCTACAGGTAATATGTCACTTAGAAATCCAACCACCAGACGCTCGCCGAGGTCTCCCAAGCTAAAAGAAGATGAAACAGGTGAAATTTCTTCTCCGAGGACCACGAGAGAGTTGGAGTACACTCCCAGGGTGGAGTTTGTCATTAAAACATCAACAAAGAAAGCTTTTGTCAAGCCTCCGACCTTCGGTGTTACAGAAGCAAGCACTAGATCCAAAGTAATTCTCCCACAGTGGGGGGACCTCTTCAATAAAATTAGTCGAGAAGAATACCTAGAGTATATCCCACACAACGACCCAAACGTAAGGGCGCTCGATGACTAGGTGTTCCAAAACATGCGACGATTGTATTTACACATGGTGGCCAACAAAACCATGGTTTTCCCTTGCATGGAGTTTCTTAAATGGATAATCGACCATACAGATGGGAAGAAGTGCTTGATCAATGATGAGAATGGGTGGGTGTGTCGAAGTTTTCCTCCCGACAGAAGTCCAAAAATACTACAAGCTCAGAGACCGAGAGGAAAGGCTAAACACAAACTTCGTGGTGAATTTATATGAATTCCATGACACCAACTGGTTGATGGCCTCATGGTGGAAGGAGGATAAGAAGTTTACCAACCGGAGGAATGGATGGTATGGGACAATTAACCCGAGGGAGATGTACATCTATCTGATGGCTCTTATCTTCCGAATATATGGAGAGAAGGAATACTCCAAGTTTTCGGAAGCATGGATTCCCTTGGCATACTTGGTGGTGATTTTCGGAAGCAACTTCAACTGGGGAGTGATAATTTCTAAACAATTGAGCATCTGTGTACAACAAGCTCAGACACCGAAAGAAGGGGAAGTACCTGCTTTCTACATGGCCTTGCGCTTGCTCGATGTTATCTGCTCAAAAAATGTCTTAGTTGGCATGAATCTAAGCTGGCATGTTGCAGAGCTCCCTATTCACGTTTATTTTAGCATACTCTAGGAGAATAGGTACAAAAAATCTTACGCATTCATCTGTGATGAATTCATCGGCCGTATTCATTTTATTATTTTTAAGAAGGAAAGCCCAAGATTATCCACATTAGCCAAGAAAGTAGTAGCTAAGGTAGGCCATTGGTATTTAGACAAATGCTCAACCTATATCGGGGTATTTGGGGCCACCCAATCACCACATCTCCTACCCGCTCATGTCCCAGACTGACTCGTTGTGGGAGAAATCTTCTATTAGACTATCCTTCAGGGCTATAACGCTACATTAGTTAAGTACAAGAAGCGTGCTTTCATACCCTACAGTTTCCATGTGGGGTTTTATTTGGTAAAGAATACCGCTCAAGCTAAACAAGAAGGGATGAGCCAACTTGAATTCAGGTTCCTGACATGTCGATTATGCAAGCATGACCCTAAAGGCCTGGTCCTCCAACATGCTTCACATGTATCATCCTGTTGGCCATACACTCATGATAAGTTTGAGGATGAAATTTTCACAGAGTGCGCCCAGGACTGGGACAAGGTGGTACAAAGAATGGACAACCCAAATATGACCAGGTTCAAGGCCATGAGAATGGATGAACATGTGGAGAGAAGTCGGCTCAAGAGGCCCTCAGAGCCAGGGAAGAAATCAGGGCGACAGAGACCACAAAGGCACAAATAAGGGGATTACTCTTGCTATAAGGGGCACAAAGAATCATTGATTAATTGCAAAATGACCCTGATATGATAGAAATGATAAGGATTCCCGTTGATGACCCAATCAAAAGCCAACGAGAGCCAAGTGGCCTAGAGCCGATGCAACTTGAAGAAATCACTGGGTCTGGAAACCCTAAATTTCCACCACCATAGATAATATCACGAGGGAAAATTCCAACCCATCCTAAGATAGCAAGGACATCAGGAAGAACAAGTGTACCAAATCCCTTGTTCAACTTGATAACCATATATGATGATGAGGAGAGTTCGGATGTGTCCTTGGTGATGCCAGTGTAGATTACAGAGGAGAAAGAACCTAAGAGAGCAACTACCCCATGTCCTGATTCTCTAGTTCAGAGCCGTCTGCAGAGCGAGCATGAGGTCGAAAGTGCCTTAGACACTAAGCCACTCGACTTACTGGGAACCCCAATGGACAACTCGAGGGATGAGCTAGTATTAGGCAGACAGGAAGACAAAATTCCACAACAAGAAATCGACATTTCAAAAAACGATTACCAATGAAGTACCAAACTTGCCCCTGATTCCTAAGTTTTGGCCGATATATTGCCAGTCGATGAGAAACAACCTGTTGGCAGCCGATTCATTTTTTTTTAATTGCTCTTAAAAAAGCTGCCTACACCCCTTGTCTCATTAACGACAAATCATCGTCGCATTGTGCAACTAGACATTTGTTTCATTTTTGCGACAATTGCAATTTGGTTT
>SNQJ01S0039342.1:1658-52733 GCA_010110895.2 Picea sitchensis
AGCCCATAAGAGGGGTGAACTCCTTTATCAATTGTTGTGCTTATGTGTTTATGTTCATTGATTATGCTGCTGTCTATGTATAATTTGCATAAGTAATCCTTTAATTTATGTGTTGCAAACTGATCCTTTTGCTTTAAACACATAACATTCACTTGCAATAAGTTTTCAATTTTTTCAAGTCTTCTTCATTTTTAGATCAAAGAAAAAGGTAAGATATGTAAGCTCTGTACTTTGATAAAGGTAAGAATAGTTAAAAGTCTTAGATCTGGAAGCTTTGTGATCTATAGAAGTAAGATAAGTGGAAAATTTTCTTTCTAAAGCATGGATTTAGGTATGTTTGATAGATTCTATCCTAGCTTCAAAACTAGGGCATTAATAGATGAAAGAAATTTTGATATGAATAGATCTGATAAGTATAGTGATAGATATGTTATACCAATGCATCGAAAGAATGTTTGGACTAACAAGTGGATGCAGGATCCTAGAAAACATTTTTTGCATGCTATTCACCATGATCCTGGTGTGAAGTACAGAAGGAGTTGGGGAACATCTAAACTAAAGAGAGGATTAACCCTCTGTTATAGTTGCAGAAGACCGGGACATCTTGCTAAGGAATGCCCTGGGAGAAGAGCTAGTTGCCTCTATTGTAAGGCTATGGACCATGAAGTATTGGATTTCCCTAGAATGATTTCTAGGATTGAGAAGCTGAATATGGAACAAGCCAACCCTGAGGGATATCAAGAGAGCAACATTATAGTATAAACCTAGAAAGAATCAGAAAAGATATTGCTACATATGAACGATACCTTGACTGACCACTGACATGTTAGGCTAGCAAAGATCTTCAAAGAAAAGGAGAAAATTGAAGCAAGAATAGGGGAATTTGACATTGTCTGTACTCTTGATGAAGAAACACAAGTGCACATTATGCTAGAAAGAACTTGGGAAGCTATAGGAAATCCTACCATAATCCCTTCCCTAGGAGGAACAAGTTTCTTCAAAGGAAAGCTAGTAAACCTATGTGGAAGGCTCGCTCAGATACCTATGACTATCAATGGAACTTTGACAGAGGAAGACTTCGAGATCATTAAATTTGTTGAAGACAACGCCCTGTTTACCATGCTCATAGGGAAACACTAGATTGATAGAGAACATGCAAGACAAAGAGAAGAAGAAAAAGTTTTGGAACAGAAGAAGCAAGATTCAAAAGTCTTTATGACCAGAAGGATCGTACACTTGATTGAAGAACATAAGAGAAGATCGTAGATATTCAATATTAGCAACTCCGATGTCGAAGTTAAGAGAACACTTGAGGATCCACAGAAGATCGAGTTACCTATTTTTGATATAGAAGAAGTATTATCAAGAAACCCTAGAAAACATTTTCAACAGCGCGAAGTAACTAAGACCACAGAAGATAAACATCAGAATGGTAAAAACATTATTGAGACGAAGCTCACTGGGAAGAAGGCTAGGAAGTTAAGAAAGAAAAGGGCTAATACTGTAAGGTTACAAGAGGTTCTAGAGGACACTTCACAGCAAGAAGAATTGCAGAATTGGAGCTTCGTCGAGATATCAGAACAATGACATAGACTACTTCGCCATGACGAAGCAATATAGCCATTGGAACCGATATACCCGTTCGACCGTCGCTCAGAACAGATCGAAAAGCAGTTATGGGTTACCGCTAGACTGTTGGACCTCACCTTAATGGATAGTTCAATGGTCATGGAAGCTTCATATCCATTGCAAGCAGTCCGTTGCAGAGTTACTTACTTATTCCATCACGCCATACCCATAAGACACTTTTGCCAATTGAGAACTTGAGCTTACAAAATACCTGCGTTATGAAAAAGTGATTACTCCAGTTTTATTCTCTATTTGATTACGGTACTGACAGTCCATTGACAACCCGAGACAGTGATCCCGAGCTTACACGTTTGACAAGCTTAGAGCAGCAGAAGAATCGGTGAGAGAAGTACTTGCTATCTTAGAAAAAGTCATATCGGAAAGAGGGATGTCCACTAGAGTTCAAGCCTCGTCGTCGAGAGGTGTGGTAGCCTCCCCATCGACTGCTCGAGCTGGAACATCTCAAGCCGACGCAAAGTTGAGAAATAAGCATAGGGATGATGCAGCGATCACGAAGTTAGTGCCAACCATCCTACCAACTTACATTCCCCCTCTAAGTGGTGAGATTTACAGGGACAGTGTCCTTAGAGACTTTGAACACACCCTATTCCTTGCATATCTACTGAGAGGAGTTCACACCTACAGTGCAGATCAAGACAAGGTTACAACGTTGAAGTTTTGTGACTTCAAACTGGGAGATCGTAAAGCCTACAACATGCTGACACCATATAAGTACTTAACGAGGACTAAGGACTGAAACTTGAAGATCATCCCTCAGCAATGGACGATGAACCTTGCTCAGTCTACTCTACTTAATGCTATGAAAATAATGCACTTCGGTAGACATCAGGAGGTGACTGCTTGTGTGAAATTGTTGCTAGAAAGTTACCACGGAGGATACATGTGGTTAAAACGTCGCATAAATGTTGATCCGACGTTGATCAACAGGATTACTGGGCTTAGAATGAAGGGCCCTGGTCCCCATGAGTACTACCCTGGAAAGACCGCGGACTGCGCTCTTTCACAAAAGATTAAAGAGGCTTATGGAAATGTTTAAAAAGGCGCGTGAGGTTACAAGGTAGCCTCTATCGAGAGTGGCACAATGCACCTCGCATGTTATCTGATAGCAGGGAAGATGGTACGTAATAATATACCTACACAAGTATCCAACTTCGTAGTTGACCTCGCAGGGAAGTGCACGGAGGGACTACAAATGAATAAGGCAAAATATTTGGTCAATCAGCTAGAAATTGACTGTAGAGAAGCCCAGGACCAGGGGCATGAATTCCACTTTAGCTGGCTGCTAATATTGATCACCTTTGTTGCATGGGAGATACCGAAGGGAAAAAACTTCCCCGACCTCAACCCATTAGAACCATTAGTTGCAAAGTTCAGTACCTTATGGTACTCGATGGACATGAGCAAGCAGTGGAAATCAAATGCCATTTTTCACAGATACTATAACCAACTGAAAGTAGCCATAGGGGGTGAACCTCGCATAACCCCAAACACTTTACAAAGGTTCTGGCCTTTGATAAAGTTCAACACGAACCACCACTTTATATACCTAACTCCACGCACTGATGAACACCAAGAACATCTTGAGTCCTATTATAAGTTGATTGAGGAAGACCTAGAAGAAATCACCAAGGAATGGTCGACGGACCTCCTTGTTCCAGCAAATCTATCAAACATTTCAGATATTGATAGCCTATAAGCTATGCAGGACACACCTAGGCCCATTAAGATGAAGAAGACAAAGACGACAAAGGAAACAAAGAAGCCTGAAGAGGTTCAGGATGTAGATAGCTACTCTGTAAATACAACTTCCATCACACCCGATCAAGAAGGTAACAACNCTCCACGCACTGATGAACACCAAGAACATCTTGAGTCCTATTATAAGTTGATTGAGGAAGACCTAGAAGAAATCACCAATGAATGGTCGACGGACCTCCTTGTTCCAGCAAATCTATCAAACATTTCAGATATTGATAGCCTAGAAGCTATGCAGGACACACCTAGGCCCATTAAGATGAAGAAGACAAAGACGACAAAGGAAACAAAGAAGCCTGAAGAGGTTCAGGATGTAGATAGCTACTCTGTAAATACAACTTCCATCACACCCGATCAAGAAGGTAACAACGATGACCTAGAGGAAGTCCAACAACAACCAAAAGAAGAATTTGAAGTTCCAAAGAAGAGAAAAGGGTCACCTTCGAAGTCTTCCTCTAAGAAGAAAGCAAAAGCGACCATGACCAAGATGAAGACCACACTCAACCCCGATGACTTCAACTTTCTCCTCACAACTTTGAATGAAGCCATAGAAGAAATTACAGAAAATCAGGAGGCCAAGCAATAGACGATGTATGACAGAATTGAAGCCAATATCCAAGGAGTGCAGCGAGCACTTCAGTATAACCGCACATTCTCCGCTACGCTCATGCCAGAAGGAACAACATAAGCAGGAGATGAATCAGTTCAACTCTGCAGGATTGAAAACATATTTGAAGTACGCCTTTGAAAAGTGGAAGAAGTAATAGCGTTGGACACCCAGGCCCTAAATCAAGCATAGGAGGAAATCATAGAGTAGCGTCGAGCTGCACAACAAGAGAAGGAGGCCATCCAAGAGAAATTTGATAGAGACAGAGCAAAAATCCAAAAGGAGAAGGAACAACTTCTCGCAAAGCAGATCGAAATCGAAGAAGCTGTCAACAGAGAATTTCTCTCTATGACCGGCTTAGAACAAAAGGCCAAAGAACCCTTAGATCATCAAGTGATGAAGCTTACTAAAGTTATTCAATAACTACAACAAAGAGTTGTGGACTTAGAGCTTCAAATCATCCCAAGTACCCCACAAGAAGAGCGCGACCAGGGAGAAATAACTGCTTGGGGTATAGTAGAATGGATTAAAGAACTCACTAAAGAATGCAAACAACTAAGTACTAGAAGTTCACAGATACATGAGAACCTGACCGAGTACCCATAATTACATAAACTGGAGTCACAACTCCAAGAGGCAAAGCAGCATGAAGATAGACTTTAGATGCAGTTGAAGGCCCTATCAACCATAGAGAAAATGAAGCAATCCCACAAGCAATGTGTCACACAGCAGCATATACACATGATCCAGAGCAAGGTCATGGAAGTGACGCAACAACTTCAACCTTTGCAGGATAAGGCATGTCAACTATTTTTAGAGATTGAGAACCAAGGGACAGAGCTACAATAGGTCATGATTACAACAGAGAAACACCTAGAAGGACTAGTCAATAACGCACTCATCCAGGAGTTTACCAAGCAGGAGGAAATTGCAAAGCAGCAGGTTGAAGCATCTCGATCCAATTTTAAGGTGTCTGAAGCAGAACTGGTCAGACCTAAGTGACTCGGGATGAGTCACAGGTGAGTGTTGGGGGCCTGTTGTCCCTTGACCATGTTTTGAGGAATACTTGGTCATATTTGACCATTTTCGGTACTCCAACATCCATTCGGAGAAGGAGTGCATGGAAAAGAGGAGATCACGTGATCTCCGCCCCTTTTTATGGCTTTTTGGGTTTTTTAGGAATATTGTAATCGGAAAGGGATATCGACCCTTATTTAGGCCTTTTGTATGTATAAATAGAAGGGTAGGAGATGCATATGAAAAGGAGGGTGTGTGATGTAAAGTGAATGGCTTAGTGCATAGAGTAGATCTATGTGATCAGATGTTTGTGTGACTGTAAGAGCTCTGTGCCTACTGTAAGTATTGTAAGTGCTGAGTGAATGGGTTAGGGGAGGACCTAGTGCTTGGATCTACCTGAGGAAAGAGGATCTAGTGAGATGCACATATCTCTTATCCTAGGAGAGGTAGGATCTTGAAGGATTTGTGCTGTAACTTGGTTTACAAAAGATAATAACAGAAGAAGACTTTTTGGATGTATCCCTAGGGTGGGTGTGAACCATGTTAACTGTGTGTATAATGGTTTGTGATTCGCTCTTATGTATTTATCTGTTTCTTGGCTAAGTGCTTGATGTGATTAAGTAGATCTAGTTGTGCTCTGTGTTGTTGATGAATGAATGAACATTAGATCTGATATATGAGATGCTTAATGCTTGATCTGTTGAATCTAACCTATATTTCTGTAGATAAGTACTGAATCATTCTTAGTATAAGTATTCCCTGCGATGCTCTGTGACTTTTGCGAAGTATATTAATGAATGTATGTTAAGGAATAACTGATGCTAAGTGCACTGTATGAAAGATAACCATAGATCTGTGTCCCAGCTAAATTTGCAGACACATGAGTCCTGCAACCACCCCTGCCTCTACCTCAGGTGAGACTTCATCTACTTCACAGGTGTTTCCAAAAGGTCCAGTAGTTAGGGATTTTTTGGTGCGCTCTTGAGCGTTGAACCCTGGGTCTTCCCCCGTGCCAATAGATCTCATGCCCATAATTATTCCTCACTATAATCTATGTATCTCCTCTCTGAATTCTAGGTTTTGAAGTTTGTGTACAGTCGGGAGTCTTTGTATGAAGTGAGATGGAAGTCATGCAAAGTGTTTTATCGGTGCTTGGGGAATACATGCCATTTTTTCTCTGCATGATAGGTGCATATATGAACACAGGATACCTGGTTACCCCCATCTTCCACGTTACTGCAAACTCCAAGAGAATTGGCACCCACCATGGACATCAATGTATGGTGAGGTGAATGAAGGACATGGAATGTTTCTTCAATAAAGTGGAATGACCCTAGGAGATCTCCATCACACTTATCTTTCAATGAGAAATTAACCACAATAAAGGGTCGATATTCAACGAGAGATTCCCATAATGAATCTAGTCCACTCAGAATCAAATATCGTACAAGAATCCAAGGAGCAGTTTCAATAAGAGACTAAATTTATTCATTCTAGTCGAGGGATATATGCCAGAGTTTTCGAGTTCCAAGTATACTAGAAGCGGTGTGAGATTGTCTACCACAGTCGAGAATACATCACCCTTCTATTGTTTCTATCACCCTTCGACCTATTGCTATCAATTTATGTGAGTGTCCATTTTTTAATGAAAGTTATGAAAGGATCATATACATTGGCTTGATCATGAAGAGTATCAGTTATTGCACCTTATATGAAGTTGCACAATTATCTGTAGAAGAAGAAATCCTTTCATGATTTGGTGATATATTGGTTCCTTAAAGAACATAGGGAAGAACACTTTTGGCACACAACATTCCTCAATTAGTTGAGAAATATCTTGCTTCTGTTGAATATTTTATTGGTGCATCCTGATTGAAACTCTAGTGCAGTCTCACTGAATTTTTTGTTTGCTAATGTGTGTGTAAAGACAACATAAGACAATGAATTCTCTTGCATCTGGCTCTGGACAACATAGAGGAAATAAGAGAAGACATAGAAGAAGAAGCTTAGAGACATAGCGGTTTGGCATAATCCCAGTAAAAATTTTACCTTCATTGTACCCACTATAGAATGGATGGGTCACATGAAGCTTCTGATTGCAGAGTTCCATGGTAGAAGATCAAAGAAGACATAGATATAACTAAAGACTTGGAGAAAGGTAAAGCACTTGTTCATTACATAGTTTCCTATTGCAATATAGGAGTAAGTTAAGATTTATTTAATGCTTCACTTGCTTCTTGGGGATATGCATGGATTCTTGACACAAGTGTGACCTCTCACATGACATTTTGAATATCTTTCTTCGAAGACTTCGATGACAATGTATATTGCGTAGTATACTTTTTAGATAGATCAAGTCTAAAATTTTCGGGAATGGGCACCATCGAGCTTAAGTTTCCTGGACTCCCAAATTTTGTTCTGCACAATGTACTCTATCTTTTGAAGCTGCAAAAAAGCTTGTTGTCCCTTGTGCACATCATATAGAAAGGCCACTCTATTCATATGATCGATGGTAAAGTTGAGATAAGGAAGGATTCTGACAACATGGTTTTTATGACCGAAATGGAATATGGAAGATTGTTGAAGCTGAATGGGACATCTTCCCATACACACAATGTTGCATACCTCTCTCGTCATGAATCAGGTATAATGCCATATATTCTTTTCTGGCATGCTATATTTGGCCATATTAATTATGACAATCTTCGTGTGTTGTGAAATAATGGTGTTTCGGGTTTTCCCACCATTCCTAGAAAATTGAAACAATGTGATGCTTGTATTCTTGGAAAGCATAGCAAACAACCTTTCCATGATTCTACTTCTAGAGAAAGTAGAAATCTTGAACTAATTCATTCTAATTTGTGTAGACCTATGCCTATTCCATTTGATAATGGAAATAAATATATAATGTCCTTTATATATGACTACACCAGGATGTGTTGGTGTACTTGCTAAAAGATTAGTCACAAGTTTTTGAAAAATTAAAAAAATTTCATGTATGGATTCAAAATGAAGCTCAGTCTTGTATTGTCTGTCTTCGCACTGATAATGGAAGATAATATACATCTAATGAATTTGAAAGTTACCTTCACCAACATGGGATCAAACATCAAACAACAATTCCATACAATCTTCAACAAAACAGTGTAGTTGAACAAATGAATATGAAACTCCTAAATATGGTTCATTCCATGATGTTTTTCAATTCTAATGTTAAATTGATGTTTTGGGCTGATGCAATTCTATGTACAATTTATGTAAAAAACAATTTTCCATCTCATTCTATAAAAAACAAGACTCCATATGAAATATGGTATGGCCACATTCCTTTGGTGAGGCATCTCAGGGTCTTTGGTTCCACCTTCTATGTCTTGATTCCTGTTATCCCCACTTTTCAAGGATAACTAGGAGATCATGTCTCGAGGCCCACGGGTCCTCGACATAGAGTACTCAGAGTAGGATTGACCTGAGCATGGCCCTGGAGGGTCCACATTTTCTTCTTCCATCGTCTTTATTTGTCAGCAACAACAACATCCATCACCATCGGTTTGGTCCTGTATCAAAAGAGGTTCTTGCTTCATGAGGTAATTAGTCCAGGTATCATGGTATGTGTTACATTTGATCATTAAAACCTTTAAATGTATGCATATGATTCCTTTTATTTCTAATGACTACTTGGATCTTACATTTTCCCACTTGACCATGTTTGGGGGGATTGATAGGGTGCCCTAGCAAGCCTGTATCTGCGGGTTTTGGTTTTCTACTGGGGGGATTTCTAAAAATCCATCGTTTGCTCCCATCATAGCACCACTTCTTCATCTTACTTCCCACTCACTTATCCCACCCCCCTTGTCCGAACATTGGGTTGACCTATTTTCAGGACTGCACCTTACCTCGTGGGAAGAAGGGGCTAAAGGCCCAGAAGGTAAAAGCAAGCTGGTAAAAGATAAAAGCCTAAGAATAAAACCTCGAGATGCTTCACCCAGGGATCCCTAAGAAAGCTATTAAAGGCTTATCAACAAGAAACAAGAGGGACCCAAACAAATAATAAAAAAAGACCTAGTCAGAGGATAGGGGGTCTCATCACAAGCCAGCCTATTAGGACCATGGGTACCTAGCAGTATGACATTGCCACCAGCTAGTTACCACGCTAAGGAAATGACTCTTGGTTGCATGGACAAGGGAAAAGGGGTCTCATCACGAGCCAACCTTATCATCTCTGTGAAAGTACTTGTGGGTAACGTTGTCAACTCTGGTCACCATGCCAAGGCAGTGTCCTCTGATTATCTCTTGAACAAAAAAAAAGAAAAAAAGAATAAAAGAATAAAAAGAATAAAGGCAAGAATGGGATTGGAAAAAATGAATCCATGACAGGTACAACTCGCCTTCTACAAAGGCACCCACAGGTAACACTTTTTCATCCTTGGCCTTCACTGCACCCACATGCTTGGACATCCCCTGACCACATAACCCACTTACATGGCTTGGATAAGGTCTTTCTGGGAACTTTCCTTTTCCTGTGGACACTAGCCTAATAGGATGCCTTGTCCTTTTCTCCAGACTTGTATTGTAGGCTTGTGTAACGTCTTTGAGAAGTTAACTGATGTATTAGGAATTTATTCATATGTTTAATAATATTGATGATGAAATGTGATTGAAATTTCTATGATCCCTGTGACTGATGAGCCCACGGAGGGCATAGCCTTTGATGTGTAGGACCATGCTCGACAGACAGGTACCATTTGGACCGGTACACATGGGGAGATAATTAGTTCAGACCTCCATGGGGATGAAGAGCCCATGAGATGGATGCTGAGACACCATCAAGGGGCAAAGACAAGACACAAATGGATCAGGGGCTTTGCACCATAGAAGAAGAGAACGTTCCACCAGAGGCACCCTGACACAGCTTGACCTAGGGGGGATGACCCTTTCTCAGTTGAACATTGGCCTTTGGAGGCCTAGGACGTCATGGCCTTAACCATGACATCACCCAACATCATGGACATTTGGGGCAGGCAAACTAGACAACAGTGGCACGTGTGGCAGGTTGGAGAAGCCCAGGGAGGGCTAACGTTTTGCTCCAGGATGCCCCATCTTCCCTAAAAAGGGATAATGTCTCCCTTGGAGGGGCTTTTAATCTCCTTTCAGCTTGATTTAGGGTTTTAACTTGACATTTTAATGTAAAACATTATGATTTGATATTTTGTCCTTTTCGACCTTTTTATCTGACCTAAATGTAAAATTAGGTCAAGTTTTTGTATAAGTGGGAGATTTTCACTCTCATTTTTTCATCATCACTCATTCACTCCATAAGGAGTTCTGAAATTTGCACCCTATATTGGGTATTTGGCTGGATTAAGTGATGTGCACATTTTGAAGGAAGTGATTTTTGGCATTGTGTTTCTCTTGAAGGAAGGTGTTACAACTAGGGATTTTATGGTTATTTCTTGATGAATTGTAAGTATTTTTTTGCAAAACTTCTTGAATGAATGGTTGTAGTTTAATTTATTGCATGTGTTTATGAATTTTTCTGAATAAAGACCCTAGGTGACAAGAACACAAGTAGGTCCTTGTCTCATGTCCCCTGATAGAGAAACTTTCAGCCATTAAAGAAGGAAGAAAGATCTTAGCCGTAGCTACACTCTTATTTCTTCTTCCTATTTGCTAGCCATACCAATTGAAAGCCAAGAAGAGTGAGATGTCCCTAGCCTAGGTCTACTGCACTAGGACCATACTCTTTGTAGGGTTTGCTGAAAGGCCTTGCTGTAGCAACACCTCACCTCATCAAATCCTCTTGTTTTGGTTATATTTTTTCTTGAGCTAGCCGTTTTTTCGGGAAGGAGGAGAGAGCACGAGGCCTTGCTTTAGCAACACTGGAGTGAGCCTCTATCCCCTAAGTTTTTGATTTTGAGGCCTTGACTTTGCAAAACCTCATAAATCTTCCCTCTATTCCTTGAAACCTTGCCTCCTTCAACTCTTGCGCCCTTCACTTATGACTCCATTAAACCCTAAGGCACTGATTTGAAAGTCCTCTAATGTTGAAGTGAAGCTGATCAAACAACTCTTTAAAATTCTTTAAATTTTAAACCCTAACCTACTAGCCCTAAGTTGTTGACGTCATCATTGGTTATTTCATCTTTAATACATCAATGCTTTGTTTTATAAGCAATTGAATGGTGATTTAGGCATTGAATGAAATAAAGTGTTGATTGGTTATATTAAATGCTACATCATTCCATTATTTATTGGTGGGGTGACATTATTTTCATTGCTATATTGATAAACATTGACTTCGTCAATATTTATTGCCACATTGCTTATATATATTTATCAGATAGTCTTGTGAAGTACTAACCCATTGAAATAGCTTTCATATATCAGTTTGTTGTTTCTTTGTTCCAGACAGGTACACTTGTTTGGGGGTTTTACTTCTTAAATTGGCCTTTGTCCAGACTATCTGTTTGGGTGGTGACTTTTGAAAGGGGAAAACCTTATCTCTATCTTATCAGCCTTTTCCCTCTTCAAAACCCTAGGTCATTGGGGATGTCTCCCCTGGGACTAACCTCCCTAAAGAGAAAGAACCATCCCATTGCGGTGACATTGGGTGGGATTGGTTCATGTTACGCCAGTTTGGCCTTCTATCTTTTAGTCTTTTATCCTAGCTACAAACTGTGCGATAACAATTCCTAAGGAGAAAAGAAGCAAGCTTGATGCAAGGAGTTGAAAGTGTATCTTCTTGGGGTACTCAAATACCACCAAGGGGTATCATATTTATGATTATACAAACAAGAAGTTCATCCTTTATAGAGATGTGATCTTTCTTGAATCCTCCAAGAAAGAAGAAATTTTTGAGAGGCAGCTTGATCATCTGGAGAGATTCACTCATGTAAAAACTTATCATGAATTTGATGATGAGATTCCACATCTTGAAGGGGGGATCCCTATATTAGGTCAATCTTTGGAATATCCTTGTGTATCATGATCTCCCCTACCCGAAGAAGTTCTTTCCACTTCATAAGAACCTAAAGTTTAGTTGCATGATGTGATCAAGAAGATTGAAAAGTTGAGACTCAATGAAAACTCAACACCATCTCAATCATCCGAGCAACCTAAACCATTTCAGAAGGGTTCACCAAAATGGCTCACAAAAACACTTGAAAGTGCTCATCCTGATGAGGTAAAGAAGACAAGAACCAAATTGTCCTCAAAACTAGATGAAGGTAATGTAGATAATTCAAACCTGGGTGATGTTGAAGATATGGATGTTTCATATGATTGTGAGTTGAATTTATCTACTAACCTTGAACCGAATTTATTTAAAGAATCCAATTCTCATGATGAATGGAAAGAATCCATGAAGAAGGAATATGATTCTCTCATCAACAATGGGACATGGAAGTTGGTGGATCCTCCATATAGAACCAAACTGATTGGGTGCAAGTGGGTATTCAAGAACAAGTATAGATCAGATTGCTCACTTGAAAAGTACAAAGCAAGGCTCATGGTAAAAGGATTTGCATAGAAAGAAGGTGTTGATTATGAGGATACTTTTTCCCCCACAACAAAATGTGATACCATCCATACTCTATTTTCCATGGTAGCACATAATGAATGGAAAATTCATCAAATGGATGTGAATATTTCTTTCTTGAATGGAGACTTGAAAGAGAATATGTTCATGTCTCAACCATAAGGATTTGTTGTGAAGTCACACGAACATAAGGTATGAAAGATCATCAAATCCTTGTATGGATTGAAACAAGCACCACGAGCATGGTATGCAAAGTTAACTAAGCATCCCCTGAAATAAATTTCAAGCATTTCAATCTTGATGATGCAACTTTGTTTGTCAAGAAAGTTGGAAAAACTGTTGTATATCTTGTAGTATATGTAGATGATCTATTCATAACCGGGAACAATGAGAACTACATTGCATCCATAAAGAAAGAGTTGAAGAAATGCTTTGAGATGACATATTTGGGACATATTCAGTACTATTTGGGCATTGAAATGATGTATGAGTCAAATGCTTTGTACCCGAATATCATAGATAGTGAGTGCACCTCTAAACGATCATTCCACAGAGATGTTTGATTGATTTGATAAAGAATCACCCCACCATTCTTCCATATTGAGTTCTTGATTTTCCTTATCGAGAGTGCCCGAGGGAGGTTACTATTGGTGGGTGGGGAGAAATATACATGGAAAATAAACATAGGCTTCTTATTACTCAATTTTTTACATGTGAAGACCTTCAATCAAGATAGTATATAAAATCCAAAGTACATATTCATCTCCCAGAAGAAGTATGTTGGAGAAATATTGAACAAGTTTGGCATGGCTGAGTTCAATCCTTTTTTTATTTCAATGGAACAAAACTTGAAGCTCACATCAAAAGAAGGGAATGCATTTGAGGATGCAACCATGGAAAACTTGTGGGAAGTCTTATCTATATTACTACCACCGAACTAGACATTTCATTTGTTGTTGGGATTCTTTCCAGGTTCATGCAAAATCCTTGTGAAGGACATTGGTCTGCAGTAAACAGAGTTCTATAATACTTGAAAGGAAATCAAGATTTTGGACTCAAGTACTCTAAGGTATATGAATTCAACATGATCAGATATTTTGATTCAGATTTTGATGGGAATAAGGAAAATGGAGTGTCAACTTCATGTTATCTCATGAGTCTTAGATCAACAACTTTATTCTATATATCATGCAAACAATCGTTCCCAATATATTCCACAACATAGGCATAATATGTGGCAACTGCATAATCGACAAAGGAGATTGTGTGGCTCAGGAAAATACTTGAAGATTTGTAAGAGAAACAAGTAAAATCTAGTCCTCTTCTAGTTGAAAACACTTCTGCAATCAAGTTGGCCAAGAATATTAGATTCCATGATTGAACCAAGAACATCAGCACAAAGTATCACTTGATTCAATATCATGTAGAGGCCAAGACTATTCACTTGGTACATTGTTCCACAAATGAGCATGTTGTAGACATCTTCACCAAAGTGATTGGAAAATAAAATTTTGAGAAGTTCATAATGATACTTGGACTCACACACACCCCTTCGGATTAAAGGGGGGAATGTTGGACACATAATCCTTCATGGATGTGTTAATTGTAACATATTGTAAATATGAATAGTCATAGGTGATAGGAAAAATATTTAGTTATGGAAGACCAATAGTTGTTTATTGTATATTTATTAGCCCATCATGTTAATGACAAACAAATCAAGTGTGGATTTATTTTATGCCATCCCTGGCCTGACAATAATGTTTCATAAAAAATATACATCATATTCGACCCCACCGCCAGAGTCAAGTCTCAAAAAATGTACTCAAAATATACAAAATGGGAGCCCCAACCCCTATATGTATACCATACAAAAAATGTGGGCCATGCCCATACGAAAAAAATATGGCACCTAAGGTGCCCCTAATTCTAAAATCTCCCCCTCTGGAGGGTCTGTTGGCGACCCCTTACTAACTGGGGGTACCCTTCCTCTACTAGCAAGGGGCACTACCCCTGGGGGCAAGAACATTGTCACCAGTGCTCCAAAAACCGCATCCCACCACACCAAGGATCACCACTTATGCCATCCCTCCAAGCACTTCTCCATGATCCTATCATCCTCGATATCAGGCCACTAATCCTCAGGCATCCCCTATAATACCACCTCAAACCATCGTTGTAACTCATCCATCTCATAAATGGGGGATACCACCTCATATCTAGATGAGGAATTGGTAGGAATGGACTTGAGATCATTATATCGATGATGTCTCCTCGCCCTATTCACCTCCTCTTACACATCCTTTGCCTGCTCAAGAAAAATCATCCTCCCGTCTGCTTGGTCCCACATTTTCAAACAACATACAAGATAAATCATTCTTTTGTGTTGCGATAAAAATACATAAACAAAACCAAATAAACAATTCCATAAAAAACACACATGTACATTGGTGGTCTCATACCTCCCCAAGAGGAAAATGCATCTTGGGATCATGTCAAAATTCCATCCCTGCATAGGGGAAATCCAAGATAATCTGAGGAGTATGTCATCACATCCTCTTAAAATTCCTAGTAAAATACTTGCCACCCTCCTCTCCACCATGTTAGGCCAATATGAGTGCCCATCTCCACAGTTGTGGCTCTTGTGTCATGGGTGGGTCCAAGATGACCTGCGGCTGCAGTAAGATCACCCTCTCTAGGATGAAACTACAAAGAAAGGACCCAAAAGAAAATTCTACCGCCTGTGTCGCATCACAATGGTCTAACTGAGATACCATACAGGTATGAATCACCCGCACCCATGCGAACATTTGTCTTGAAAGAACTCTCTCCACTATAGAGAGATGTTCCCCTGTGATATGTTGGGTCCCCAGTGACCCAAATATCCAGACAGTGAGGGTGAAAAATACTCAGATCCACAATGAGTAAATGGAAGCTATCCTAATCAACCCTCCTATCAAGTGCTCATCCACCGAAAGGGGAACCCAATAATCAAATATAGGACTATGTTCTCATTCAAGAAGACCTCATTCCCTTGCACCATGAAATTCTGTAAGTCACGCCTCCACATCCCAATCATAAACCTCATCAACCCCTCTGGTTTCCTCACTAGGGCACAGTCGAAGAAATTTAGTAGTCCCACACGAGCTTATCTGCGTTGAATGTGAGCATCATATCCCACCTATCTATGGAGAGACTCCCGATCTCTCTCCCTCTAGTGAATGGACATGTTGCACTCTCAGTCCTACATCGAAACAAAATGATTGAGTCAACCAATATCATTGAAAATTCGCACACAAAAAACAACTTCCCTACTGTGTGACTAAGCTATCAATAGTCATGCACATCTACGTGACTGTCTCACAGACAAACGCATAGGTCCTTGCAACTATCATTCATACAGCCGCATAGGGGTGGCACGACTGTTCACTCAAATGTCGTGCAGGAGTGCGTGACTACTCACTCAATAGTCACACAAGAGTGCATGACTATTCTGTCCACACTTGTGCACTCTTGTGTTCCTATCCACTCAACAGTGACACACTCCAGTGCAGAAGAAATTCCCAGAATCATGCACATTGTGCGTGACTGTGGTAATTTCTCTTGCGCAGAGTGCACATGAAATTGAATTATACATGTGAAGAGATGTGTGGGTATAATCCAAACTCCCACACAATCCACCTCATTAATGCATAAAAATGGTCGTATGGTTCCCATCCCAAAACATGAAAAGTAAAAAATTGTAGGAGGACTAGACCACTTACCAGTATCTCTCACAAACCATATCTGATATCCCACGACCTCACATAGCTCACAAATTCTCACACCAACATAGTCAGAACTCCACTTGTGCAGGTTCAAATGAGGTGGCATTGTAGGCCCCATACCCATATATACACCCCCTCCTCAAACTTCTAGTCCCCCATTCAGGAGCCCAAGAGCTCCGTTTTTCACATCATTCACGACACACCGATCCTGAATTCAACATATACACATCAATATCATCCATTTTGTATATCATTCCAACAACCCAGAGAGCCATTCCCTCTCCCTCGACATAGGTACACACACTCATTACGATTATTACCAAATATATGTCATACATTCATTATTTTTAGATATTTTTCACATCGGGTATTTGATGTTTGTGGGTGAAGGTATTTGTTGCGAAGATATACAACCCATTCAATCTTGGACATCTCATGTCCCTTTCAGGTATATGTTCAAAACTAGAATACAATCAAACCCTCTATAAACAGTTGCATATCCTAGTCATCCCCCCAATATTTACCCTTAGGATCCCCAAATCTAGCTCTGCAGTACCATCACCTCTATTGCATTTAGGTACTATCAACTGGTAACATTCTCACCTACATGAGTTGTCCCACATACATTTTTTCCTTGGAAAATCAACACTCATGCAACTCTTTTCCCCTTAGGATTGGGATTCCTGATAATCTCACATATTAGATAATGAACCTCATATTTATTCTCATCATATTGCTAGCCTACCCCCGATGGAATCCTAAATCATAATTTCTCTGTTTACATTAGATGCACCTCTACATCATCATTAACCCTCCATTTACTCCAACATCAATTACCCATCTACAAGTACATTCACCATTCATCTACTTAGTACAAAAACCCACCCATGGGACCCCCACACTTCATCAGTCAACTCCTACAGACTTGTGCCCCATGTAGGCCAAACCATACTTCATTGGGGCACCCGTTTTTGTACATGTATTATCAACCAAATTATTCTTTATTCACTTGGTAATTGTATAAATTACCTTTTAAATTTAAGCAAGTATAGTAGGTTTTTTCCATCGTATTCGATGGAGTTTTTTCCTTGGCACAAAACAACACATGTTTCCCTTTGTTGGGGAATCCCAATTTCATCATCATCTCTCCAAACTACCCTTACCATGGAAAAAACCCCGACTATTACAAACATCATTGTCCCACACCTCTGTATTTTGACCTATCCTACATCTGTTTGTAATCTGATCCATTCAACATAGTTTACCCAATATCTGATCGTCCCCTTGACACAAGATCATGTTTTACGGTTGCTTCCATCATCCAATATACCCCAAACCAAGGGTAGTTATTGTGTCCCATATATCCTAAACTTCTTCCATGTGACCAATTCATTCATATTTTCTTCCATACTTTTCCTGACACCATTTTGATCAAATCGATGTCAATAAGCCCTTTGCTTCTTGCAGTAGCACCTCCTCATCTGTCGACATCCACACTAGTTTCCAGGAGAGGGGAAATATCTTGTCTCTCATTCCACTATTAATGAGAATTATTGGATGACATAGAAAGAATAATCATTAATTTCTGATGTTGTTGACCCCCATAACATTTGACCTCAACATAGTTTCATGTTACAATGGGTCTTACTATGCAACCAATGTAGTTTTTAGTAGCGACCGAAGAACTCTAAATTTGACAGGTCATCAATGCCTCCAAGTTTTTTATTCCTTGATTCAAATCAAGTTCATTCCGTATAACAATCATCTACCATTATTGACACCCTTGAGGATGATTAAGATATCCACTTCATCAACATATTTCAGTTACAATTATACTATTCTGGTTTCATGAAACGATCATGGGGCATGCCCTCCTAGTTTGTACAAAACTTTTATTTTTCCAGAGAATATTTGGTTCACATATATTAGTCCCCTCTCCCTCCAATGGATTGCTCTCACAATTACCTAATACAAAGTATCTCACTTTTCTATACAATTGCATCACCATCAAAAGAAACAATGATGTATTTCAGTTATACATATGCTCCTAGCCTCACACATCAGGGGGCATTTGTTATCACCGAAACATTTCTCACAACAATACAAGCAATGGTTGAATAAAATACCAACACAACATATTAATAAACATACCTCAAGCATTTACATAACCACTTCAACAAGGAAAACTATGCAAACAGTCATTGGATTTTAGCACAATCTCCCTAATGCTTGCTTACACACATCTATGCGAGCCAACACAATGAATGTGAAAACTACGTGGTCTACGCAGTTGACTCTACAAGAACCCGTGTTGATGCAAAAATGACACATTAATGCAGTTGGTCATGCTTCAACCACTTCTAGGTTGATGTGTACCATGATAAGACTCCAAAATCAGCCCGAAATCCTTCCTTGGGGCTACTGAAAGGATGGGAAGTACCTTCAAAGGGATCACATTCGCACTACAAGAAATTTATGAAAAAGATTGCTTTGGTGTTATAAATACATGACCAAGGTATGCAAACAAAGAGAAGAATTTTGAGTATTGTTATGTTTTTCATTTGGTTATGGAGAAGTCGTCATTCTCTTAGATCCTTTTGAGCATTCATAGCAAGTGTTGCACTTCACTTCTCTTGACAAGTTTGACAATCAAGTCTTCACCAATGTATTTCCATTTCTTACAAGAAGAGAGCTTTGTATTTGGGGGATTTAAGATCCCTCCCAAGGAGGAAGAGAGGAATCATAAGTTCCCATACTTCTCCTAGGTGTTATCAATTCGAATATCAGTCCTATTGGTAGATATGTCTCATGTCTCTTTCATGCATCCATTTGAGTTTATTCATGCTTAGTTTATTTTTTATTTCTTTGTTATTTCTTTTCTTGTTTTATCTTTGGTTGATCCACTAATCAACTAACCAACTTTTGTATTATCTTGTTGGCCTGATGAGGCAACTAAGTTTCTTGTTTTTTCTCACCCAAGTGGAAAAACAAGCACAAATATTCTCTCTTTGTGTGCAGGGAGAAGGTTGTTGGAGCTAGAGCTAGATTTTGGGAGTTGTGGTAGCTGAGAACGCATGAGGAAAACCTTCATAAATAAGGTATGCCTTTCCAAATAACTTTAATAGAATAATTAGGACAAATATAGTATACCTAACGAGAATTTTTTTGTGATATATCCCATTATTTGTCTTGGATCAAGCAAAGTTCCAAGGGATATTTTTCTTATCCGTAGGTGAGAATTATCTAATAATAGAATTGACAAATCCACTAAGGACATCCTTTGTTTTCTTCCTTGGTTCCTAAGGGATTTTTCCTTAAAAGAGGGATGCAAACTTTAGATAAAAATATGTAAATTTTTGTGCATAATATAAAGGAAATAACTGTATATATGAATTCCTTTCGAAAAATTAGCCTATTTCAAAACAAATTGTCCAAATCGGTGTCCAGAAAGCGAAATTATTGCTAATTTAAAATCAACTATTTTGTTGCTTTTCCATGACAATCGCGTGGAATATTTAGTTGATATTTTTGATAGATGAATTAGATTGCCACCAAGTAAATCCATTATATATAGCATTTCCTAGGATTTACTTTTACATATTACATTATATGTTTCTCATAAATACAAAGTGCACTATAGCCCCTATAAATTTGCACTCCCAAACTCTAGATATTTATTAGATCCTTTTTCCAAGTTTTGGGTTTTTGATCCTGTATTGACATTGGAGTGGGGTTGCTAGCCTCACTACCAATATCATATATCCCATAAATTTTTGTTTTCTAGTTTGAATTTTATATTTGTTTTCTTCTCTAGCTTAAGAAACTCTTGCATTTCAAAAGAAAAAAAAAAAAAACAACAAAACGATTTTTGCTAGGGTGAAATTCTTGAGTGCTTTTGAAAATTTGCATTGGTGTGTTTGGAATTTTGGGATCCTATTCATTTGTTTGGCTTGTGTTGCATGGATAATGAGTGAATTTTAGGTTTTCTTGTTGATTATGAAAGATGGAAAGAAAAATATATCTTCATTTCATTACTTAGAGTTCATTGAAAGTAAAAGTTGCATTTCTTGCATACAATTTTTCTTCCTTGGTTTGGAAAAGAGTAAAAAACATCACTGAAGTTTCACCTGATGCTTTGAGTAATCAACAATTATAAGGAAAATAATGCTTAATCTGAAAATCATTAGACTTATTTTCTTTATACTACACCAATACTAAACATGATTAGGGAATTGGTGTAGGATTAGAGATTAAACTCTCCAATCTCACTTTAAATGAACTTAGATGTCACTAGTGAGAGTGCAAAACTATTATCACAACATGTGTATTGGGAAGATACTCTAACACATGAGTTAAGGATGAGGCTGCATTGGGTCAAGTAGGGTGATATCCCCTCTCTGTCTATCTTGGTGTTTGATAGATTTCTTCGACTACTACGTGTACAGGGGTTTCCAAAGTGCCATTGCTCCCTAAGAGGTAATTATTGTTGAAGATTTGAGCTTAGTTTCCCTACCCATATGTGTGGTCGAAACTTCAAATGTTCTCCTGGTCATCGATTGTGAGGTGGTAACCATAGTGGCCTTTCCTAGGTATCTATAGATGTGACTACATGTGGGAAGTGTCTGCAGTTCCAACAATAAGTGTTGAACCTCCATTTTAGTTCCTTTGGAGGGTGCCCGACTTAATAAAGGGTACTTGCACCAGTAAGGGTTGTTACATGTGGGTTATCGAAACTATTCTTCACACCTTCGCTAACCAATCTTTTAGGGACTTGAAATCCCCTAGAGGGTTAGTTTTTGGAATATCCATGGATCCATTGCTTTTCATGTTTTTATCCTAGATTTTTTAGGGGTGTGCTCTTTAGTTATGAGTCTACATTGGTCATAGGTTAATTTTTGTTTTAGTTATAACACATTTTATTCATTGTGGATGAACAACCATTTTGTTGGTATCACCAACAACGAGGACTTGCACCTATAATTGCGGAACAACCACCTCTTAAATAGAGAGTGAAAAGTGACAAAGAGTTTAAAGAGTCCAACAGAAGGTCCGAGGAGAGTGAGAAAGTATAATTTGAAGTGGTCGATGAAATTCCTCCACCTCATTTTAACCCTCCTTTGATTGGTGTTAATGACCTTGTACTCATCCAAGTTAGTGAACTCTTCAATGCCCCTTTTTCCTTGTTCAGTGATCCTCACATCATGTCAGGCCCAAGTGCTTCATCCAGTATGGTTGAGCCTTCAATCCCATCGACGCGCATTACATGAGGCACCCATATGATGTCCTCCTTTCTGTCCCTTAGTTCCATTAGACCTACATGATATTTTCCCATTTCATTAGGTGTATCCATTTGGGGTATGTTAGTTGTGACTTCCTTTCCTTCCATGAGTACACATAAAATTAGCACACCCATCCCATCTGTTGTGATGCCCACATATATATCCCCATCTAGTGGGGGGACAAGCCTTGTTTTCAACACTGGAATCCTTTGTCATCCCTATAGGCAACCCAGTAATCTCGAATGTTGGTTTTCCATTCGATTGGAATGTGTCTAACGAGATTGGGGATACTCCTAGCCAAGCTGGGGGTAGTAATATTTCTGGGGGATTTAACATCCCATGGGGTAGCACACCAATGCATGGAATCTCTAATCCTTCCACGTATACCATTGTTCCTTGGGGCATTCCCCCTATGGGAAATTGTGGTCTAGGGAGTGGTGGAGATTCCAGTCATACATTGTTCCTTGGAGAATTTCCCATAGGGGAAATTATGGTATAGGGAGTGATGGACCTTCTAGTCATACCATTGTTTTTACGAGATTTTCCCTTGGGAGAAATTACAATCAGTGGGGTGGTTATCGTTTCATAAACATTTCTAGTCCTTGGAGTTATTTATTTTAGACTAGTTATGGTTAAGAAAGTATTATTCCTTTAGGGTCCATGTCTTCTCTTAGAGGTAATAATTTTGGGGGCATGTACATTCATGGAAGCAATAATGTTTTTGAGAGTCTCTTTATCCCTAGAGGAAATCCTCCAAAGGGAATGTACAGTTCCAACAATAGTCATGTTCATGGGAGTTCTTCTATCCCTGGGGGAAATAACCATTTTGAAACTCTGAATCCCATTGGAAACATGAACATGGGAGGAACTGAGGGTTCATCTAATTTGCAATATGCCCCATCCTCTACCTAGTATTCATTTTCCAATACACCGTTTCCTTTTCTGGCGACATTAGACTTGCCAAAATTTTCATGTTTGAGGAATGAAACCATTCTCCATAGCTTGTTATGGCTAGACATACATGTTAAGTTACCATCGGACATGCCAAATTTTGATGAAAAACCAGGAAAAGGCTCATCCACGCACATTATGAATTATCACATGTGATATTCATCCAACTCTTTTATGGATTACAGTATTCGATTACATCTTTTCTAGAGATCCCTGATGGGAGGTGCCACTGAATGGTATATCAAACTTAAGGGAACTTCCTTTGATAGATTAAATAATTTGGCCATGTTTTTTTTAACTCACTTCTAATTACCCTTTAGGTATGGGATTGAGATAGAGCCATTGACATCTCTGCACAATGACATGTCCACCCACATTTTTTATCACATTCACAAGTGGAGGCAATGACGTAGGATGATCAAAACCAAGATTCCTGACCAAATCCTCATAGAGCGGTTTACCAAATCTCTCTTTCCAACTATTGCCAATGATGTTTCTATGGTAGGGGAAACTATCGAGGATCAATCCATTATGTGTGCCCAACTCTTATACCTGATCTACTCCCATTTTCACACCTTATACAACATTATCATGCATGCTCTAAGGCCATTGACAGATCCTTGGAAGCCAAACCCAGGACCCCATGCTGATGGTGTGGTTGGTTATATTTCCAATGCCTCTGTGGTATAATTAGATGACTAATTGGCTCAAGTGCACATTTATTCACACCCATCGGTTGTTGTCTCGACCATTCAAACTTCTTAGGTCGCCACTCAAACCTACGAGGTGAATTTGGTGCAGTCCATGCAACTGAAGAATCCTAAGAAACCTGGAGGTAAAAGTAAAAACAAAAAGAAGAATTATAATATTGAGTGTGGGACTTCTCAAACCCAAAACACTACTAGGGGAGGCATGAAAAGGAAGAAAAATACTATTTTTCCCTATAATATTTGTGGGGAATACCATCCTACTCCCTAGTGTACTAAGATGGATGAAATTCATCACTATTTTTCCTAACAGAAGGATCCCTAGTAGCTTGTTGTTTTGACTCATCCATTCCCTCCCCAACCCCAAAAAATGATTGCTTCAAATCTGGCTCCTCCATAAGGGGACATTGTAGGTACTCCTTAATTTGAGGGGTCATCCTTGATTTCCAACATACTCATGTGTGACTAGACAATCTCTTTACAAACTTGAGCATGCGACTATGATACTCCGAAGGTTGTTCTTGTGAATCAAGATCAAGTCCCTTCTTCCCATCTTGATGTCCCTCTTCATATAGATAAGCCATCATTCAAGAAATTGCTTCACCAAACAAAGGGTGTTCTTCAATGCATGAATCATAACCCAAATACATGGGCTTCCCACAACTACATTATGGAAGACTTGGCCCAAGCACCATGTGCCATGCCTACTTTAGAAGTACTACAAAGTTTCCCCACATAATAGAAAACATTGTTATCAGTGATAGGTGGGGTTTGTCAATGTTTCAATAAAACTTGCACAGGAGATCTAGCTAAAGAAAGTACAAACAAATCTTATCAAGAAAGGAAGAGAGATTCAATATGGAATAATGAGAAAATATATTCACACTACTCCAATGAGTTGATGATTGATACATAGATGATGATCAATATGATACAATGAATGAGTGGAAAACACTCATATATAGGACATGACATTCCATAATAGCATAATGCATGCATAATAACATAATAGTGATGATCTAAAATAGAAAGTCTAAAATATAACTATTTAGTTAACTCCCACTGAACTAGTATGTTGAAAATAGAAATTTCTCCAACACCCCCCCTGAACATCACTATGGAGTAAAAAAAGCATCTCGACTACTAGGCCATATTAGGTACTCATTTATAATGAAACTAATGAACATTGAATAAAAATGAGGAAAGAGGGAAAACCACGTGGGAATAACCTCTCCCCTCAAAAGACAATGCATCAAAAGAAGAAAAAGGCAACTGGTAGGCAACTGTGTTCTTCATTGCAAGACAATCCCGCAAAGTCTGAAACTTTTGCTCACTGAAAGTCTTCATGAAGATGTAAAAATATTTATGGATATGATGAAGTCCTTTGGCAACCTGTCTAGCCTTGTACGTATTGATCCTGTGGACCCATCTGCACCTAAAAATATTCCTTTCTAGTGGAAGTGGAAGTAGATGCCAAGTCTAATTCTTTAGGAGTCAGTCATAATGGGTCGATTTACTTCTCTTAAGATCTGTTTCCTTAAAAAATTAATATTTTGGGAGAAATCACTATAGAAAGGTACGACCACAGATTCGTATAAGTTTTAAGAGGCGATCTTGCAGCTTACTTTCTGAGAAAACGATGAATAATTTCTCCAAACGGTTTAAAAACCACTTGCATAATGGGTCGATTTACTTCTCATGCGAGCCGTTTCCTCAAAAAGTTAATATTTTGGGAGAAATCACTTCCGAAAGGTAAGGCCACATATTTTTCTCTTCGAAACTCTGATTTTCCTTATTCTTTGGCTTGTCTGGCTTGCTCCAAGCAGTATAGCTTTGATACTATGTCAATGTTTCATCGAAACACGCACATGAGATCTAGCTAAATCAAGTACAAACAAATCTTATCAAGAAAGGAAGAGAGATTCAATATGGAAGAATGCGAAAATATATTCACACTACTCCAATGAGCTGATGATTGATACATATATGATGATCAATATGATGCAATGAATATGTGGAATACACTCATTTAGAGGACATCACATTCCATAATAGTAGAATGCATGCATGCATAATAGCATAATAGTGATTATCTAAAATTGGAAGTCTAAAATAGAACTAGTCAGTTAACTCCCACTGAACTAGTGTGTCGAAAATAGAAATTTCTCCAACATGGTTGACCCCTTGAAGTCTAGTGTAGTTGCGTTTGACTTGGACCAAGCTCAAAATAGGTTGTCCCACCAACTTTCCTTTCAAATTCAAGAAAGAGTAATTAAGGTGTTTCTACTTGTATTATGTCCATTACCTATTGGAAATTCCCTGTCTCTCCAAAGCTCGGTGTGTATAACACCATGTTAAACGCCTTCGATGGACATATGTTCAAGCCTCATGGTATCATCACCACATAACCCATTGAGTTAGGAGGTAAGGTTATCTCCTTTGAAGTGGAGGTGGTCGATGCTCCTATGGAGTATAATTTTCTACTTGGGAACACTTGGTTATATGATGTGAAAAATGTTGTCTTGTCAGTGTTTAGGTTCCTTCGCTTTCCTCACCAAGAAAGGATCATCACTATCAATCAACTTGCATTTTGTACCCCAGACCATGGGACCAACGCGGGTTCTAATATACCCATTGTTGGTGATTATTAGAGTAATTGAATGAGTGTTAGTGTAAGGATGTTCAAATACTTCTCGTTAAAGGGTACATTCACCATTCCCCCACCACCTCCTTCTTCGAACGTTGCTCTGATCAATATGATCTATTATTTTACTAGTGTATCCCTTGGGTCTTTTGATCCTTTGGTGGTATGTCATCCTAAGGAAGTTGAATCTTACAGAGATAGCATGATGCTCATAGCAGTTGAGATTTCCTCCCCAATGATCCCATCAGTGTTAGTTGATACTAGTCATCACCTCCATTGTCATATGGAGTGTGATTAGCCTACTCTTCCCTCACAGGTTGTTTATTCTCCAAGTTCACACGACTTACTTGATTTTGAGTTTCCTTCAAATGAGGCCATCTTGGATGTCATGTATTTCATAGGTAAGCTAAAGGACAAGGTGACACATTGATTATATTTCCCGATTAAGAACAAGGAGTGTTAACATGACTCTTAAGGATTGGGGGAATTCGAAATTCCCAGTTTTGAACATTTTCCACATCGTTTATCTTTTTCAAAAGTTTCCATTGAATTCTCTACTCCGCCTTCCATCAAATATTCATATTGTGTACCTCCTTCATGTCTTAATAGGCATCATCAAGGAGCTATCATAGTTCATGAAACCACTCACGATGAGTATCTTCGCATGCAAAAATTCGATTGTATGTGACATGGCCACAACATGGTGTGCCACATGATGTTGACAATGGCTCATGAGTTCATCAATGATGATAGGGATCCTTGGCATGATCCTAGCAATGGGCTCTACTTTCCATAAGTCATCCAAAAGCATAGTCCCTTGTATATAGGTGTGTGGTGTGAGTGATTTTTGTTTTTCATATATCATATCCAAAAAAATCCAAAAATATATATTTTTTGAGATCTCACTACGCATTTTAACCCCCGAGTGTAGTATTTTTAGATGTGTAGTAAAGTTTTTTATTAGCGCTTGGGGAAAACAAACCATTTTTTTGCACTCAAGCCAGCCTGGCAGGGTTATGGGGTTACCACTTATGTGAGAGCCTCCATCAGCCATTATTGAGAGCCTCCATCGTCCATTATTGAGCGTCCATTATCAATCTACGTGTGAGTATCCATCATCATTTTTTGTGAGCGTAGTCCACTTCTGAAAAACCCTAAATATTCATTGAATCAAATCGCCCGTCCGTCTATTATTCAGCTCCGTCGGCCTTCGACTAAGAGAGACTTTTTTGAGTGTTTAAGAGTAGTAGTAAGGGTGTCTACTGGTGTGCTAAGTTTTTCTTCATGGATATGGATTGTCCACGTTACTGCAAACTCCAAGAGCATTGGCGCCCACCGTGGACATCAATGTATGGCGAGGTGAATGAAGGACGTGGAATGTTGCTTCAATAAATTCAAATGACCCTCGGAGACCTCCATCACACTTATCTTTCAATGAGAAATTGACCACAATAAAGAATCAGTCTTCAACGAGAGATTCCTATAACGAATCTCATTGAAATTGACCACAATAAAGAATCACTCTTCAATGAGAGATCATGTATTGACACTGGAGTGGGATTGTTAGCCTCACTACCAATATCATATATCCCATAGCCTTTTGTTTTCTAGTTTGATTTGTATATTTGTTTTCTTCTCTAGCTTAAGAAACTCTTACATTTCAAAAGAAATTCGTGAGTGCTTTTGAAAATTTGCATTGGTGTGTTTATACTTTTGGGTCTTGTTCATTTGTTGGGCTTGTGTTGCATGGATAATGAATGAATTTTAGGTTTTTTTTGTTGATTGTGAAAGATGAAAAGAAAAATGTCTCTTCCTTTCATTACTTAGAATTCATTGAAAGTAAAAGTTGCATTTCTTGCATACACTTTTTCTTCTTTGGATTGGAAAAGAGTAAAAAACAACACTCGAGTTTCATTTGATGCTTTGAGTAATCAACAATCATAAGGAAAATAATGCTTAATCTAAAAATTATTAGACTTGTTTTCTTTATACTACACCAATACCAAACATGATTAGGGCCTTGCTGTAGGATTAGAGTGTAAACTCTCCAAGCTCACCTAAACTAAACCTATATGTCACTAGTGAAAGTGCAAAACTATTATCACAACATGTGTGTTGGGAAGATCCTCTAATACATGAGTTAAGGATGAGGTTGCATTGGGGAAAGTAGGGTGATATCCCATCTCTGCCTATCTTGGTGGTTTTTAGATTTCTTTGACTACTACGTGTACAAGGGGTTTCCAAAGTTCCATGGCTCCCTGAGAGGTAATTCATCTTGAAGCTTTGAGCTTAGTTTCCCTACCCATATGTGTGGTCGAACCTTCGAATGTTCTCCTGGTCACTGATTGTGAGGTGGTAACCATAGTGTCCTTTCCTAGGTATCTATAGAGGCGACTACAGGTGGGAAGTGTCTGTGGTTTCAACGATAGATGTTGAACCTCCATTTTAGTTCCTCTAGTGGGTACCCGACTTATTAAAGGGTACTTTCACCAATAAGGGTTGTTACATGTGGGTTATTGTAACTATTCCTCACACCTTCGGTAGACAATATTTTGGGGAGTTGACATCCCCTAGAGGGTTATCTTTTGGAAGGCCCCTCGATCCATTGATTTTCATGTTGTTATTCTAGATTTGTTAGGGGTGTGCTCTTTAGTTCTGAGTCTGCGTTGTCCATAGGTTAATTGTTGTTTTAGTTATAACACATTTTATTGATTGTGGATGAACAACCATTTCGTTGGTATCACCAACAACAGGGACTTGCACCTATAATTGAGGAACACACACCTATTAAATAGAGAGCGATAGGTGATAGAGGGTTTAAAGAGTCCAACAAAAGGTCTAAGGAGAGTGAGTATGTAGAATTTGAAGTGGTCGATGAAATTCCTCCACCTCATTTTAACTCTCCTTTGACTGGTGTTAATGACCTTGTACTCATCCAAGTTAGTGAGCTCTTCAATGAGCCTTTTTCCTTGTTTAGTGATCCTCACATCATGTCAGGCCCAAGTGTTTCATCTAGTATGGTTGAGCCTTCAATCCCATCGACGAGCATTACATGAGGCACCCATATGATGTCCTCCTTTCTGTCCCTTAGTTCCATTGGACCTACACGATCTTTTCCCATTTCATTAGGTGTCTCCATTTGGGGGATGTTGGTTGTGACTGCCTTTCCTTCCATGAGTACACATAAAATTAGCACACCCATCCCATCTGTTGCAATGCCCACATATATATCTCCATCTAGTGGGGGAACAAGCCTTAGTTTCAACACTGGAAGCCTTTGTCATCCCTATAGGAAACCTGGTAATGTCGAATGTTGGTTTTCCATTTGATTGGAATGTGTCTAACGAGATTGGGGATACTCCTAGCCAAGCTAGGGGTAGAAATGTTTCTAGGGGATTTAACATCCCATGGGGTAGCAAACCAATTCATGGAAGCTCTAATCCTTCCATGTATGCCATTTTTCCTTGGGGCATTTTTCATCCCTATAGGCAACCTGGTAATGTCGAATGTTGGTTTTCCATTCGATTGGAATGTGTCTAACGAGATTGGGGATACTACTAGCCAAGCTGGGAGTAGAATTTTTTCTAGGGGATTTAACATCCCGTGGGGTAGAAAACCAATTCATGGAAGCTCTAATCCTTCCATGTATGCCATTTTTCCATGGGGCATTCCTCTTAGGGGAAATTATGGTCTAGGGAGTGATGGAGATTCTAGTCATACCACTATTCCTTGGGGAATTTCCCATAAGGGAAATTGTGGTATAGGGAGTGGTGGACCTTTTAGTCATACCATTGTTTTTGGGGGCATTTCCCCTCAGAGAAATTGCAATCAATGGGGTGGTTATCGTTTGATACATACTTCTAGTCCTTGTAGTTATTTATTTTAGATCATTTATGGTCAGGGAAGTAGTATTCCTTTAGGGTCTATGTCTTCTCTTAGAGGTAATAATTTTTGGGGCATGTACATTCATGGAAGTAGTAATGTTTATGGGAGTCCCTTTATCCCTAGAGGAAATCCTCCCAAGGGCATCTACGGTTACGGGAGTAGTCACGTTCATGGGAGTTATTCTATCCCTAGGGGAAATAACCATTTTGAAACTTTGAATCCCATTGGAAACATGAACATGGGAGGACCTAAGGGTGCATATGGTTTTCAATATGCTCCATCCTCTACCTAGTATTCATTTTCCAATACATTGTTTCCTTTCTTGGTGACATTAGAAATTCCAAAATTGTCATGTTTGATGAATGAAATCATTCTCCATAGCTTGTTATGGCTAGACATACATGTTAAGTTACCATCAGACATGCCAAATTTTGACGGAAAACCAGGAGAAGACTCGTCCATGCACATTATGACTTATCACTTGTGCTATTCATCCAACTATTTGATGGATTACAGTATTCGATTATGTCTTTTCTAGAGATCCCTGATTGGAGGTGCCACTAAATGGTATATCAAACTTACGTGAACTTCCTTTGATAGATTAAATAATTTGGCCATGGTGTTTTTAAATATCTTGACATATCTGCACCATGATACGTCCACCCACATTTTTTATCACATTCATTAGTGGAGGCAACGACGTAGGATGATCAAAACCAAGATTCTTGATCAAGTCCTCATGGATTCATTTACCAAATCTCTCTTTCCACTTATTTCCAAGGATGTTTCTATGGTAGGGGAAACTACCGAGGATCAAGCCATTATGTGTGCCCAACTCTTATACCTGATCTACTCCCAGTTTGGCACCTTATACAACATTATCATGCATGCTCTAAGTCCATTGACAATCCTTGGAAGCCAAACCCATGACCCCATGTTTATGGTGTGGTTGGTTCTATTTCCAATGCCTTTGTGGGATAATTAGATGACTAATTGGGTCAAGTGCACATTTTTTCACACCCATCAAATGTTGTGTCGACCATTCAAACTGCTAAGGTACCCACTCAAACCTTCGAGGTGAATTTGGTGCAATCCATGCAACCAAGGAATCTTGAGCAACTTGGATGTAAAAAGAAAAAAGAAAAAAAATTATAATAATGAGCGTGGGACTTCTCAAACCCAAAAAACTACTAGGGGAGGCATGAAAGAGAAGAAAGAGAATAATTTTCCCTATAATATTTGTGGGGAAGACCATCCTACTCGCTAGTGTACTAAGATGGATAAAATTCATCGCTATTTTTCCCAGCAGAAGGATCCCTAGTAGCCTATTTTTTTGACTCATCCATTTCTTCCCCAGCCCCAACAAATTATTGCTTCAAATCTAGCTCCTCCATAAGGGGACATGGTAGGTACTCCTCAATTTGAAAGGTCATCCTTGATTTCCAACATACTCATGTGTGACCAGACAATCTCTTTACAAATTTGAGCATGAAACTATGATACTCTAGAGGTTGGTATTGTGAATTGGGATCAAGTCCCTTCTTCCTAGCATGATGTCTCTCTCCATATAGAGAAGCCATCATTCAAGACATTTCTTCAACAACCAAAGGGTGTTCTTCGATGCATGACTCATAACCCAAATGCATGGGCTTCCCACAACTACATTGAGGAATACTTCGCCCAAGCACCATGTTCCATGTATGCTTTATAAGTCCTACAAAGTTTCCCCACATAGTAGAAAGCATTATTATCAGTGATAGGTGGGGTTGACCCCTTGGAGTCTAGTGTAGTTGCGGTTGACTTGAATCAAGCTCATAATAGGTTCTCCCACCAACTTGTCTTTCAAATTCAAGAAAGAGTAATTAAGGTGTCTCTACTTGTATTATGTCCATTCCCTATTGGAAATTCCTTGTCTCTCCAAAGCTCAGTTTGTATAATACCATGTTAAACGCCTTCTATGGACATATGTTTAGGCCTCATGGTATCATCACCACATTACCCATTGAGTTAGGAGGTAAAGTTATCTCCATTGAAGTGGAGGTTCTCGATGCTCCTTTGGAGTATAATTTTCTACTTGGGAACACTTGGTTATATGATATGACAAATGTCATCTTGTTAGTATTTAGGGTCCTTCTCTTTCCTCACCAAGAAAAGATCGTCACTATCAATCAACTTGCATTTTGTACCCCAGACCTTAAGACCAATGTGGGTTCTAATATACCCATTGTCAGTGATTCTTAGAGAACTTTCATGAGTTTTAGTGCAAGAATGTTCAAATACTTCTCATTTAAGGGTACAATCACCATTCCCCCACCACCTCCTTCTTCGAACGTTGCTCTGATCAATATTATCTATTCTTTTACTAGTGGATCCCTTGGGTATTTTGATCATTTGGCGGTACCTCATCCTAAGGAAGTTGAGTCTTACAGAAATAGAATGATGCTCATAGTAGTTGATATTTCCTCCTCGATGATCCCATCAGTGTCAGTTGATACTAGTCAACACCTCCATTTTCATATGGAGTGTGATCAGCCTACTCTTCCCTCACGGGTTATTGATTCTCCAAGTTCATGTGACTTCCTTGATTTTTATTTTCCTTTAAATGAGGCCATCCTAGATGTCATGTATTTCATAGATAAGCTAATGAAAAGGTGACACATTGGTTATATTTCCTGATTAAGAACAAGGAGGGTTAACATGATGTGTTTCTCTCAAGGATTGGGGGAATTTGCTCGGGCATCCTATGAAATTCCCAGTTTTGAACCTTTTCCACATCTGTTATCTTTTTCAAAATTTTCCACTAAATTCTCTACTCCCCTTTCCATCAAATATTCAGTTTGTGTACCTCCTTCATGTCTTAATGGGCATCATCAAGGGGATATCATAGTTCATGAAACCACTCATGATGAGTATCTTCACATGCAAAAATTTGATCGTTTGTGGCATGGACCCAACATGGTGTGCCACATGATGTTGATAATGACCCATGAGTTCATCGATGATGATATGGATCCTTGGCATGATCCTAGCAATGGGATCTACTTTCCATAAGTCATCCAAAATCATAGTCCCTTGTATATAGATGTATGGTGTGAGTGATTTTTTTTTTTCATATATCATATCCAAAAATCCATTTTTTTTTTGAGATCTCACTATGCATTTTAACCCCGAGTCTAGTATTTTTGGATTTTTTTTACATGACTCATAGACGTTTTGTTTGGAATTTGTATGGCGACATGCAATGAACTTGAGGTACTTATTATAACTGAAATATAGGGATATATTGTTTCCCTGCATCATCGTCTTTCATTATTAACAGTCCATTCTGTTGTCGCAATGCCTTAGGTTCAACCCCTTCAGGTTGTGACATTAGCCACTCTGATTTTGCACATTGTAACTTGTATGATAGTGCCTACCCTCCATGGGAACCCTAGTTAGTACCATAATTTTCATTTGGTTTCCATGTTGTGTTATCCTGTAGACTCGATATCCCTCCTGTAGACTTGCCATGAATCAGATCTGAACCTTTTTATTATCTCTTCATCTCTATTCTATCCATATCCTGCTGGGGTTCCCATCACTTTTATGTTACTTTACGATCACGTACACATTTGCAACTCATGTATTAGTTCCTACTATTGCATTGTTTTATTCCTTTATCGTTCTTACCACCATTGAAGTCACTCTGGCTTCTTGTTTATACATTCACTCTCCTCCATATTGTGATCCTTTACCCATGGAGAGAACTGCTACTATGAGTGGACCTCACTTGCCTGTACCATGATGCATTGATTCTTCCTAGGTTGGTTCCATATGCTTGGAACATGGATGCATGTTGTTAAGCCATTCATTCTCTCCAAATGAGATAACGTTTAACTCATTTTCATGCTTGTTAAACCATGAAAAAGGCACCTCACAAGTATAATTTTACCTCTTTTTTGGGATTGTAAAAAGTATATGGAAAAGACACTATCGGACACACTTTTATCTCTCGCTTTTTCTCATTAAACCATGATGGAGACACTTAAAAAAAAGAGTGAGGGGGAGGGTTACCATTAATCTGTATTTATAAAAGTGGCAACTGCCAGTCGTGTTTCCCTTGAACATGGAACATGTGTTGGCTACTTGGGCTGACCCAGGTTCTGATCTCAAATAGGTTTCCAATAAAACCCTCAAAACTATCAACCCTCCTGGTAGACTAGAAGGAAACGTTGCGCACAGGGTGCATAACACAATCTCAGTCGAGATAGATTTCATGGGGGACTGCAATACTTGGGTGTTTAGATTCTTTTCCTCATTGCAGTCTAGGAATGATTGGGGATTGTGTTTAGATTATTTTCCTCATACATCATCATAATTATTCATTCATCTACTTCTATGATTCATTCATCTTTAAATCTATCCATGCATGTTGTTATAAATGGGTTTAATAATTCATTATTGAGATAATGATTAACAGAATAGTAAAATCATCCATTAACAATCACATAGGACACAATGTCCTTGTGGGGATACGTCCACAAAGATTTGGCTTCTCTACTCAATATTTATATCTATATGTCAATATAGATATATTGACATATCTACACCATGAAACATCCACCCGCATCTTTTTATCACATTCATAAGTGGAGGAAACGATGTAGGATGATCAAAACCAAGATTCTTGACCAGGTCCTCATGGATTTGTTTACCAAATATCTCTTTCCACTTATTTCCAAGGATGTTTCTATGGTAGGGGAAACTACCGAGGATCAAGCCATTATGTGTGCCCAACTCTTATATCTGATCTACTCCCAGTTTGGCACCTTATACAACATTATCATGCACGCTCTAAGTCCATTGACAATCCTTGGAAGCCAAACCCATGACCCCATGTTGATGGTGTGGTTGGTTCTATTTCCAATGCCTGTGTGGGATAATTAGATGACTAATTGGGTCAAGTGCACATTTCTTCACACCCGTCAACTGTTGTGTCCACTGTTCAAACTTTCAAGGTCCTCGATTGTTCAAACTGCCAAGTTCCCCACTCAAATCTTCGAGGTGAATTTGGTGCAATCCATGCAACCGAGGAATCTTGAGCAACCTGGATGTAAAAAGAAAAAAAAAAAATTATTATAATAATGAGCGTGGGACTTCTCAAACCCAAAAAACTACTAGGGGAGGCATGAAAGAGAAGAAAGAGAATAATTTCCCCTATAATATTTGTGGGGAAGACCATCCTACTCGCTAGTGTACTAAGATGGATGAAATTCATTACTATTTTTCCCAGCAGAAGGATCCCTAGTAGCCTATTTTTTTGACTCATCCATTCCTTCCCCAACCCCAACAAATGATTGCTTCAAATATGGCTCCTCCATAAGGGGACATGGTAGGTACTCCTCAATTTTAAAGGTCATCCTTGATTTCCAACATACTCATGTGTGACCACGCAATATCTTTATAAACTTGAGCATGAAACTATGATGCTCTGGAGGTTGGTCTTGTGAATTGGGATCAAGTCCCTTCTTCCTAGCATGATTTCCCTCTCCATATAGAGAAACCATCATTCAAGACATTACTTCAATAAGAAAAGGGTATTGTTCTTCGATGCATGACTCATAACCCGAATGCATGGGCTTCCTACAACTACATTGTGGAATACTTGGCCCAAGCACCATGTTCCATGTCTACTTTATAAGTCCTACAAAGTTTCCCCACATAGTAGAAAGCATTATTATCAGTGATAAGTGGGGTTGACTCGTTGGAGTCTAGTGTAGTTGCGTTTGACTTGGATCAAGCTCGTAATAGGTTCTCCCACCAACTTGCCTTTCAAATTCAAGAAAGAGTAATTAAGGTGTCTCTACTTGTATTATGTCCATTCCCTATTGGAAATTCCTTGTCTCTCCAAATCTCAGTCTGTATAACACCATGTTAAACGCCTTCTATGGACATATGTTTAGGCCTCATGGTATCATCACCACATTACCCATTGAGTTAGGAGGTAAAGTTATCTCTGTTGAAGTGGAGGTTCTCGATGCTCCTCTGGAGCACAATTTTCCACTTGGAAACACTTGGTTATATGATATGATAAATGTCATCTTGTTAGTATTTAGGGTCCTTCTCTTTCCTCACCAAGAAAAGATTGTCACTATCAATCAACTTGTACCCTATAACTTAAGACCAACGTGGGTTCTTATATACCCGTTGTCAATGATTCTTAGAGAACTTGAATGAGTTTTAGTGCAAGAATGTTCAAATACTTCTCATTAAAGGGTACAATCACCATTCCCCCACCACCTCCTTCTTTGAACGTCGCTCTGATCAATATGATCTATTCTTTTACTAGTGGATCCCTTGGGTCTTTCTATCCTTTGGCGGTACCTCATCCTAAGGAAGTTGAGTCTTACAGAAATAGAATGATGCTCATAGCAGTTGATATTTCCGCCTTGATGATTCCATCAGTGTCAGTTGATACTAGTCAACACCTCCATTTTCAGATGGAGTGTGATCAGCCTACTCTTCCCTCATGGGTTATTGATTCTCCAAGTTCATGTGACTTCCTTGTTTTTTTATTTTCCTTCAGATGAGGCCATCCTAGATGTCATGTATTTCATAGATAAGATAAATGAAAAGGTGACACATTGGTTATATTTCTTAATTAAGAACAAGGAAGGTTAACATGATGTGTTTCTCTCAAGGATTGGGGGAATTTGCTTGGGCATCCTATGAAATTCCCAGTTTTGAACCTTTTCCACATCTGTTATCTTTTTCAAAAGTTGCCACTAAATTATCTACTCCTCCTTCCATCAAATATTCATATTGTGTACCTCCTTCATGTCTTAATGGGAATCATCAAGGAGCTATCATAGTTCATGAAACCACTCACGATGAGTGTCTTCACATGCAAAAATTTGATCGTATGTGGCATGGACCCAACATGGTGTGCCACATGATGTTGATAATGGCCCATGAGTTCATCGATGATGATATGGATCCTTGGCATGATCCTAGCAATGGGATCTACTTTCCATAAGTCATCCAAAATCATAGTCCCTTGTATATAGGTGTATGGTGTGAGTGATTTTTTTTTCATATATCATATCCAAAAATCCATTTTGTTTTTTGAGATCTCACTACACATTTTAACCTCGAGTCTAGTATTTTTGGATGTGTTTTACATGACTCATAGACGTTTTGTTTGGAATTTGTATGACGACATGCAATGAACTTGAGGTATTTATTATAACTAAAATATAGGGATATATTTTTTCCTGCATCATCGTCTTTCATTATTAACCGTCCATTATGTTGTCACAACGCCTTAGGTTCAACCCCTTCAGGTTGCGACATTAGCCACTCTACTTTTTCACATCGTAACTTGTATGATAGTGCCTACCCTCCATGGGAACCCTAGTTAGTAGCCTAATTTTCATTTGGTTTCCATGTTGTGTTATCATGTAGACTCGATATCCCTCCTGTAGACTTTCCATGAATCATAGTTGAGCCTCTTTATTATCTCTTCATCTCTATTCTATCCATATCCTGCGGGGGTTCCCATCACTTTTATGTTACTTTATGGTCATGTATGCATTTTCAACTCATGTATTGGTTCCTACTATTGCGTTGTTTTATTCCTTTATCATTCTTACCACCATTAAAGTCACTATGACCTCTTGCTTATACATTCACTCTCCTCCATTTTGTGATCCTTTACCCATGGAGAGAACTGATACTATGAGTGGACCTCACTTGCTTGTACCATGCTACATTGATTCTTCCTAGGTTGGTTCCATATGCTTGGAACATGGATGCATGTTGTTAATCCACTCATTCTCTCCAAATGAGATAACGTTTAACTCGTTTTCATGCTCGTTAAACCATGAAAAAGGAACCTCACAAGTATAATTTTACCTCTTTTTTGGGATTGTAAAAAGTATATGAAAAAGACACTATCGAGCACACTTTTATCTCTCCTTTTTTCTCATTAAACCATGATGGAGACACTTAAAAAAAAGAGTGAGGGAGAGGGTTACCATTAATCTGTATTTACAAAAGTGGCAATTGTCAGTCGTGTTTCCCTTGAACACGGAACATGTGTTGGCTACTTGGGTTGACCCAGGTTCTGATCTCAAATAGGTTTCCAATAAAACCCTCAAAACTATCAACCCTCCTGGTAAACTAGAAGGAAACGTTGCACAGAAGGTGCATAACACAATCTCAGTCGAGATATATTTTATGGGGGACTACAATACTCAGGTGTTTAGATTCTTTTCCTCATTGCAGTCTAGGAATGAGTGGGGATTGTGTTTAGATTCTTTTCCTCATACATCATCATAATTATTCATTCATCTTTAAATCTATGAATGCATGTTGTTATGACTAGTTTTAATCATTCATTATTGAACTAATGATTAACAGAATATTAAAATCATCCATTAACAATCACATAGGACACAATGTTTTACTGTGGTTCAACCCCTTGTGGGGATACATCCACAAAGATTTGGCTTCTCTGCTCTTTTATTTATTCTTCTTCAAAATATGTTCTGCGTGCATTACATATTTAGTATTACAATAAAAATGAGGGTAAGTACTCTCTAGGAGGCTGACTAGATCACACCATGCTCTTCAGCCTATGACCTAACCATAAAAGACTAGCTTATTTCACTCTACAACAAAAATTATTACAATCAATAGATTCCCAACCAACTAACTCTCAATAATCAACTAACCGACGCCCACCTAGACCTCCTAGGTCCTTATTTATACTACTCTACTGACTTATAGCCATTCCAATATTTTTAAAAAACCCTAACCCTATAATAGTTAGTCCTGTCTGCATGCACGTCACATTGTTTTTTCCTTCTTTTTCTTCATGTTGCTTTCCTGCCTCCTAAGGCATTCACTTCCAAAATTAGACCTTCTCTTCCAAAATTAGGCTTGCACCCAAAATATATCTTTCTCCCAAAGTAGGCCTGCACTAACAAGCCCCCAAAATTGACATGTGGCTCGTCTCGAGCCACTCATGTGGTGTTTTCTCCCTGCATGGCCTTCTCCAAGTCATGAAACTTTCCTTCTAATTCTTCCCATTTGTATTTTTCTAGTGCAACTTTCTCTATGAAATCCTCTACCCTCTACGCAGTAATGTGTTCCTTCACAAAATTTGTTCTCTCAACATGAACCTGATCCATCCTTGTCTTCTCCTCCTCTAGTTCATAAATTATTTGTACTGATTACTCCTGGAGAGGTTCTAATTTGGCTTGGCTTGCTTGCTTGTTGATCTGTGAAGTCTTCAATTCTGTCTGCAGGTTCTTCATCTCCTGCATGCCTTTCAATCATTCTGTAATACTCATGACCTTTTTTTTCTTCTTCAGCTCCTGCATTGCAATGTTGATTTTCTCCTCTTGTTGGTCTAGTTGTTGGAACCTCTCAAATAGTTATGTGATCTCTTTGGCTTCTCTTTCGATCATTTCCATTTGCATGGCTGCATGTTGTTCCATTTCAGCTGTGACTTTGCGAGTATTTTTTGGTGTTAATTTTTCCTAGAGTTTCTCGATCTCCTTCATGTACCCTTCAAGCATCTGTGCGATAATTTGGATTTGTTCTTCAGCGTTTCTCACGGCTTCCTGTTGTTATAAAAACAAGACCGCGGAGCATTAAAATAAAACAAATCCAGAAACAAAACACAGAAGATACACAATACAATAGAGATACAGATTTATGTGGTTCACCCAGTGCGGGTTACGTCCACCAAAGAAATTGCCAGGTCCTTCCTTTATTATTATCCAACAAATGAAGGGATACAACCTACAACAAAACCCATTGTACCTTCCTCTTCTTTCTCTCACAGTCTCCTCTCTTAGAATACAATACTCGCCATAATGCATAGCCTCAATACATTTCCCTCATAATAGAGGGTTGCCTTCTAGGGAAAAAAAACCTAACATAATTTCTACTGTTAGATCTGCAACCTTATAATGAATGGTCCATATTTACAATGAAATTACAATATACATTTACAAGGAATTTTTTCCTTCGGGGGCTTCGCCCCCTAACCCCCATCAGGGGACGCTATCCTCGAAACCCCCAGTCGGGGGGATAGCCCCCTCGGACCCTGTAGAGGGGGTACCCCCCCTCTGCACTCCTCCGCGTGGAAGAGTGTACATACTTATGGGGTGTAAAGTCTTCATGGGTTATAAACACAACTGAAATCAAGGACCTATGAATCAGGGAGATAATTAGACTCCACAACCAACACCTGCACGATGTCCGAAATATTTGTGAAGAATTTATTCATCTTCTTCTCAAGGTTATCTGTGTGCTACTTCTCCTCCTATGTATCTAGATTGACCTACTCTACCACAATTTGTAGTGCATCCTTTCCATATATGGTGACTTGAAATTCTATCATATCTACCCTGGCTCGTGTGTGCACTTCCTATGTGACACTGACTTGCAACTTGTATAGTGCCTTAGTTGGTATTTTAGCCAAGACCAAATCTACCTGCGCCAGGTATTTAAGTGGCGTCTGCACCATGGATTCCTCAAACTGTAACATATATGTTGTAATGTGAAAGCTTATAGGAATTTATTGTGCTACGAGTTGGATTGTTTCTTCCTCGTTCTACATGGTTGTGTCCCCTACCTTTGTCACTAACAAGATTAGTTTTGCTTCCCTCTCTTGTGCTTGTCCTGCTTGTAATTGTTCCAAGAATTTCTTAATGTCAACCAATGCCTTTACTATCCTTTCTCGTTGGTTCTTGACCTCATCATACTCTTCCACTGTATGGTAGTGAACCCTCTCTGTGACTACGTCAGCATAATCCTCGATGATTGTGTATTCTGGGATGTCTTTGTGGGCCTTGGAATTTTTGCGTGACCCACCTATAAGTATTATCAACAGTTTGGATGGCCCTGCATCTTGAAATTTTTTTATTGTGGGGTTCCCTGTGCTGTTGTGTCCCCCCTTCCTTATTCCTTCTGTGCGGGGACATTATCCTTCCTTCCTATCTACCCTTCCTTCTTTGGGGCGCTTCCCTTCTTCTATTGTGTTGTCTTTGGGCTAGGCTTCATTTGCTGAGTTGGTTTCTTGGATGTGATGCTTCCTCTTGCATATGTCTTAGATGGCCCTGCTTCAACTTCTTTCCCCTTGGGCATGTCTTTGGTGATGACCGAGATCTTCCAGTCATCCTGCCAGTATTTTATTTCCCATTAAAATTCCTCTACGTTGATGCATAATCAAATTTGTATCCATTCTTTGTTTGGATCCCTGCATGCCTAGATCCACATATTTTGTCATGTAGCCTTAAATTTGGCTATTCCCTGGTACTGCGCGACCACCTCAGGAATTATTCTCCAGGTATTGGCTATCTTCTCTTGTATATTGCTGAGATATCGAGCAAAAGTGATGGAATTTCCACTTCTCCACTTTGAATCAGAAGTGCTCCCCAAAAATGTGTAACGTGCTGCGCGAAATTGACCTACTCTATCATAGAAATATGAGTTTGTAGGCTCTTTGCATCTGATTAGCGTTATTAGCATGATGAGCCACGAATAGTGGAACTCAATTCATAGGTCTTATGTATCTTTGCAGTCATCTAAAAATAGATGTAGTAAGTATGGGGCCAACGGAGCATGGTGTCATTTGCGCACTATGCTGCAGATGCGACAAATCCTGCAGGGACCTCCTCCTTGCAACATTTGCGAAGGAGTTTTCACACAATCAACTTTGTTTCCATCCTGGTGGCTGTGTCACTAATCCACTTTATGATTATGTTGCGTGAGCCCCTTTCTATCCCATAGGTTTTCTTCATTTCTTCCACGAGCACCTTTTCCTTGGTTTTATCATCCATATAATGTGTGGACTTCTCACCGTTTGATGGTAATCCTATTATGAATGAAATTAATTCGAAATCGATGGACACTGGTTTGTCCAACCACAAAAATCCTCCATGGAGGACCACCGATAACTTCTTGACGTATTTGTTCAGATATTTCCCCCTATTGAAGTGAGGAATATCTAGCAAATTAAGAATCTCTGTATTTACTAGGCCTGCTACCCACTACTTTGGATGCAACATTGGATCTCCTAACGGACCAGTGTCCAAGCTTTCCATGTATACATGTTGTGCAAATTATGGGAACTTGTTGGTTTCAGACACATTGTGGTCTGTATACCGTAACCTTTCGATACAGCCCAACAAACTTGGTGTGGTATGTACCCCATATGGAATGCGCGAAAAAACTATAGAGGCCTCGGGATGCTTGCACGAAGACCACACGAAGGGATGTTTCCCCTTCTCTATGTTGGCGCACTAGATGACCCAACCTCTAGTTCTCTTTCTTTCCAACCCAACTCTGGTTTCCCCATGATGTCTTTTATTTACACTTCCTCATGCTATGTGGACCTTACCACAGTTTGTGACCCTGGCCCGTCATATTTTGTCCTTTCACTGTAAACTCCATTTGTCTTGTGGATTTCCTCAACCCTAGGGGTTGTTGTAGGTTTCCTATTTCTAATGGGTTGTGGCCCCTTGCACTGCCCTATGATTCAATGTCCATCTCGACCATCGTCGAGGCCTATCCCTCTTCCTCTACTAGTGTGGTGCTCACTAGTTCAGCCTACGGTGAAGGAATTGTGTCAACCTCAGAAAAAATACTCAATGCCTTGACAAAGAGATAATTTCAGATAATAAGCCTCTTCGAGGGGGAAACCTCCTTTTACCCCACTTAAATGTTCAAGTACAAGAAGATTCAAAATGAAAATGTCTCCTTGGTATATATATAGGAGACTAGGAGGTATAATTACAACTAATGGACTAAAGATGACATAAATAAAATAACATTACTAATATAATATGCCCCAATTAAGGGGTAATGAGCCAATATTAGGGCTTAACATTGTTAAAATTGAGCAGAAATTTAAGCACCAGAACAAACGGGAGTCTAGGTCTGAAAATCCGCAACAAACAAAGTATGAAAAAGATGGCCCTAACAAACAGTCTCCCGAAAACTAGTCCAAGCCACAGGAAAAGAAGGGTCACGAGAAGACAAAGAAGGACACCAGAAAATAGTGCGATTTCCACAAAATCCCCTGGCACAAAACCAATGAATGTCGCTCAAAACAATCATTGGTGGCTGAGATCAAAGACAAGGAGCCAAACCCTAATTCAGAATCCGATTCTGAAAATACTAGTAAAATACAGATCATTGACGCAGACCCCATTGCTAATGTCACGACCGCAACAATTCAACCAGAAGAACCAATGGATCCTGAAGAGGGTGAAGGGTGAAGGGTACCCCACTACATTTTATTGTTGATAGTGGAAGCCAAAAGAGCCTCATCTCAGCAGAGGTCATCAAATAGTTGGGATTGTTGACAACACCACACCCACAACCATACAACATCGGGTGGTTTTTCCAAGGACGAGATCTTCGTGTCATCCAACAATGTCGATTGTCATACGGCATCCATCCCTTCAAGGATGAGGTATTATTTGATGTTTCCCCACTGGATGTCTATGATGTTCTCTTAGGCCAGCCATATATGTTGAGACGCCTTGTTGTTTAAGAGTCTCAACCCCAAAGTGTCATTGTTTCTCTAGGGGGTCATATCTATAGAATACCGGAGGTAGTTACAACTATTGTTCCACATAAATAGTTTTGCAAGGTAGTATCTCATACTACAAAATTCATATTCTTCAAAATCTGTTCAAAAGGTGAACAGAAGGATACTGCAACCACTACAGCCTCGGCCCTAGCACCTTCTATCCAATAGAAGCAGGTCGAAAATATTGCAGCAAAGTGTAAATATTCCTTCTTCACACAGGCTTATCATATAGCCAGACTGGTTAAAAAGGTCCAACCCTTCCAACCGCATGTCTGTGACAACCTTCAACAAGCTAAGCAGCATAACTTCTTCAACAAGAAAAGCAACTCATCAAGATGCAAATTCAACAAACGCTTTTCCCTCTCCCTCGGGAACTCAATGCAATGGACACCATTTCTTCCTGAGGGAGGATTGACCTAGGTGGATATCGATGGCCACCCACCTTTTCCAACTGGCTCAAAACAGTTTTCTGGCAATTTTGGTAATTTACTATTTTTAGCAGTTTTTAACTTTCGGGGCCATTTTGAGGGCCTAAATGAAGCTTTTTTGGGATCAAGATTCTCATGAATGTCCAAAGGCTCTGATTTAACCCCCTAAATGAATCTCATCAACAATACCTTTCCAACGATCTATCGTGCACCCAAAATGGAGATCGTATGCCAAAGTTATGCCCCCGGGAAGTTGATACACCAAACTACCCAAAACGGGGTCCACAAAATTGTTGCCTTTTCATCTTTCGGGGTTAGGTTTTTGGATTTTATTTATGATAAAAAAATGCCTTTGGAGCCTCATTGTAAAATCATCTTCTTGTGAATGTGAGTAGCCATCACATCTCTTCTCAGAGATAAGCTACCACCATTCTAACGAGTCTTTCATTCTGTATTTTTGCAGTCTCTATACATTTATTTCATTAATAGAAATCATGTATTACTGTATCTTTGTGTTTATGGTTGCATCTCTCATACATTTATGTTATATTATTGGATATATGTGATATCTCTGTGCATTTCTTTATTATATCTCCGCTCTCATTTTGTGTTGAAAATAATCTGGATCAAAAGGGCTATGATTTCATCCTCAAATGTTGTCAAAGTGCCTCCAAAGGAAACATATTCTATCCTTTTCACACAAAGGCTCTGGGGTACGCTTCCCATCGTGTGGGGTATGGCATCCATCCTTAGGGTTTTCAACCACAAATGAAGGTCAAAATGACATAATTCCTCCATGGACAGCTTTCACCAAGCAAGGTCCTGCAAAGACAAATAAGTATGCCCTCTAAGGGTCCACAAGTCACATGTATCATGCCAATTAAGCCACATTTAATAAAGGAACCACCCAAATATGTGCATCAAGTCCCCCATTTTCAAACTAAATAAATACTCAAAGACCTTATAAAATTTTCCAAATTTAAGTATGGGAAGGTTGTCATGGTTCCCTATTGGGTAGATCAATCCTCAAGGAAAGGATTGTTTCCCAAGAAGACCCTCTCTAAGTCATGTAATTAGTATGAGGTGGATGGGGGTATGAATTTTGGGAATGGGGTTCTTGACATGTCAAGGGATCGTATTGTCTCATTTATGAGTGCTTCGTGGATGGTGTGATGCATCCTTTGTTTGCAATGCAACCTTTTTCCAAGCCCTTTTATTGTCGTTCATTTATTATCGTCCAAAACATTGAGTGCTATGTGCAATGGAAATTAAAGAGCACCACAATTCCACTTGAAGTTAGGAACACATTGAGTGTCATATGCACTAGAAATTAAAAGACAACACAAATGTATTCCCCCATCAAGCGGGACATTTATTAATTATGTGTTTTCTTTTTTAAGGTCCTTCATTTTTTAATGGAAAAGCGGGTCACCCTCATGAAAATGGTTGCAACATGCTCAAATGCTTCAATTATTAAAATGACACTTACCATGAGACCGGACTTGTTACCTCATGAAGAAAGACATGTTTTCCTTTCTAGGCCAAGCTAGTGTGGTGGATGTTGCTACGTTGTTGTCGATGAATGGTGATGTGTGGTGGCGAGGAAGGGATTTGTCTGCTCAATGTGGTCTCAATTGGTCATCTGGCTCTCAGTAATCCATGTCTTCAACCTACAGGCCTCGATACATCATCTCCTTAGTTACCCCTAGCCTTGGGGGGTAACAGGGCCTTAAATCATAGGGTTTTGCCACAACAAATAAGAAAGAGTCCTATTGGGCCTTGTTGGTGCAATTATATGTTCAATATATTGCAATCATTTAATATGTCAATATGGTTTCTTAATCAATAGAGTTGATGTACTATATGTACTGATAATAGATGAATGCCTATGTCTAATGAGTATAGCCTATGTAAGAAAACACTTTCAAACCAAATACTTTGTTTTCACACTTTTCAAATAACACTCTCCAGACATTTCAAAATTGAAAAAAATCAAAACTCATAAACAAGCATATGATCTAAGGTTCTTGCTCAGGTGATGGACCTATTCATTGATGGCTCGTGAAAGAAAAGATGAACTTTAATTCGATCTCCTAGAGAAACTACATTAACAACAATTAACACTTTGCACACTCTTAAAAGGAAACTTAATCAAGCTTAAAAGAAATACCATGCAGAGTAAAACACTCCATTATAGGTGCATGTAATGTGAGAGATGGAGGTTTTGATTGTGCATGTGTTTTCAAAATGCAGTCTAATAAATTCCAAAAGAAAGAGTTAAGTGTGGTGTAATACTCCATTATAGTCTCATGTATGGTGAAATATGGAGATCCAACTCGTTCCTATATTTGCAGAATAAAATCACACACTACAACATTTAGTCTAGAAAAAAACTAAAGCATTTAATCAAATCATTGTTCTCACATACTCACACAAATATGACAAGCAACTACTCAGAAATCATTGAACTTAGAAACCTTATATTGCACACAAATATTTCACTCAACTAAAGTTACCACATATCTATATGACTTGCTATCAATTGTGTCACTGAAACATAACAAGAATGAAGTTAGATGTTGTGATTAAATAGAGAGTTATACTATTCACAGACAGAAAACTAGAATTACATTTACAACTAAATACAAAGAGGCATACCTTGATTGGGTCGGTGGGCCCTTTCCATACCAACAAGGAAGCTCTTAAAAGGAACTTGTAGAAGAGAAGGTTTGAATACACACATAGAATCCATAAACTGTAATTATATCATTCCTTCCGAAAAACAAAGGTACACTCGACAGTATTCAAGAACCAATATTACAACATAATAGTGCTTAATTCTATCTCTATATGTCTATGTTGTTGGGAAAAACACCCTACGGACTAGCAAATTAGGGTCAGACTTTGCATGCAGATTTGACCGAATAGAAACTACTTTTTTACCTACATCCCAAGATTTAAATCCCTTTTTCTCAGTAAATGCATGGAAAATGACCACCTACCTTATTACCGGCGTTCGATGTCGATCCTCCATTGTGCTTGATTACTTGTTTTCACTGCTCCTTCCAAAGATGACCTGCACTTAAGAGAAACAACAACTATGCATGCATGCTACTTCTATACTCAAGGGTCAGAAATCAAACATAAATCAATCAAACTATAGACAACTCATGAATTGGGATGGGAAAAGCATTCTTTTTATTACATAAAGTGAGTCAACTTACAAAAGCTGAGACCGGCCACTGCTCCTTGAACCTGATCCTGGGCTCCTCTTATTCTGTCCTTCAACTGCTTTACGTTAAATCTCCTTTGGCATGAGGAAAGGCTAAAGGTTTGGGACAATGGAATACGTATATGGGCAGAGTTTCTTCGCTATATTTTTTCCTCCTCCAAATGGTACCCCTACCCCTTATTTTATAGGCTAGAAGGAGATAGGGTTTTGGACGAACCCTCAACCATGCATGGCCAGGAGTTTCAGTTAACTCACCCATAGCTTTTTGTTCCATCGACAACTTTCCTTTTTTCATGCTTTTGTAGGTACACGTGGGCTGTTGTGAGTCAGCCAGCATGTACACGCATGCAGTAATGGGTTAGGGCACGTGGGCCTTTACACAAGAGGATTTTCAAAGATTTGTTCAGCAGAGTTTTGGCAAAGAAGGGATATGAGTTGGCTTGATGCTAGGTAAGCATGTGTGGTGCAATTTAAGGTTATAATAGATGCCCCCTAATGTGTGAGGTCAGAAGAGCATCTAATGGTCGAAATACATTACCAATCTTTACTGATGTGCCGAATGATTAAGCCCAAGGATCAGGAACCAGGAGGTGTCGTCTGCAAAATAACAAATGTCTCACCGATGCGGGCATACCCGTGCTCGGGATAAAATAGAACCATGGCTACCAATCAAATACATTGTAGATCCATGTCAAATAACTATAAAGAGTAGCCGTGAATAATACACAGTGGAGCTACATCTCGAAATCAAAAAGATATAGAGTATCCATCTTCCAGAAGCTGATTCGGCCTGATGGCTGGACTTCAGAGCTCGAGCAACAACTTTAAAATCTTCCAAAACTTGGGTAGGAGTATAATATGAGTGTATGACTGCACTACCCAGAGGTCTTCGACGACTTGTCGGTCATGGACTTGATAATCTTGATGATCGTACTGAAGGCTTCAGTGATTTTGAATAAGGACTTGATTGGACGTTCAGGATGGCTCGGTATGCGAACAAGAGGCATATTGCAGAGGGGTCGACTTAGGCTTAGTGACAAACTTCCCTTAGACAATAGCACGACAAGTGATGAGACTCAAGAAACATATATGTTAATCATAAGTCTACGAAGCAAGAGACAACACAAACTCTCCATATGTTTGGAAGAATAACCAAACGGTGGAGGACACAACTCTATATAGCGAGAAAATCTTCATAAGGTCGTACTACATCCCATAGTCTGATGAACAAATGGACAGATGTGCGTTATCCAAGGGCGACTCATTATGCAGCCAATAAAGAAAATACCTTTCCCTTCCTCTTTTTGGGGTATATTTGTTTTTTTTTGTTCTTTTCGATAATCTTGAAAAAAGAATAAAGGAATATTATGTTACAATGGAGGAATGAGTATTGCAAACATACAAGCTCAAGGCACAAGGACAAGACTGATGTTCTGGTAAAATGATACTCGGGGAAAATCCTTCGGCGGCCAAAGGTGTTAAGACACAGAAGCAAACTGTCACAAGGATGATGGATAAGGTATACAAATGCGGTTGATAGAACACACAATGGTAACGTCCTTCGATGTAAGTTTAACGAGCCCAGAGAAGGTAAGCTCGGTGGTTTTTCATATTTAGAGAGTCTGAAAAAAGCATAAAAGGAGACTCCGTTGGGGTACCTTTTTTGAAGATAGTCTAGTTGGTTCGAAAAAGGGATAAACTAGCACCGATTAGACGTCGATTCAAAACCATTTTAACGAGTGTGACAAGGACAAGATCACTCGGCTATTTTTTCACTTTTAAGGAGTCTAAAAAAGGCTTAACTATGGACTCCGTTAGGAATGTTCTTCTGGACCAATTTAATGAGTGTGAAAGAATAAGGTCACTCAGCGATCTTTTCAATTTTAGGGAGTCTGAAAAGAGCTTAACTATGGACTCTGTGGGGGTTTCCTTTTCATAAGTTTAGTCCCTCAGGCCCGAAAAAGGAATAAAATTATACCTAAGAGTACTCTTCTAAAGAACGGAAATTCGATACAGTATACCTTTGTTCGTACAGTTGACCGTCCGGACCGAAAAAGAGGTAAACTACCGCCGGACAGACGTGACTTCAAATTTCAGTTTAACGAGCGTGAAAGGCCACAAGATCACTCGACAATCTTTTCATATTTAGAGGGTCTGAAAAGGGCTTAAAAGGAGACCCATTTATTTTATGGGAGTCCTGAGGGTGAGATAAAGAGCGAGGAATAATCATGCAAATAAGGCTCAAACTCATATTCAGTAAAGACTATAAGGACTCCCGAGCCTACAGTGTTTTAGAGACGACATGGACACCATAATGCAACCAAGACCTACCTAGGGCATCCATGTGCTGGTAAGCTCTACCGCCAAGTTGCGACACTTCTAAAGCAGATATGATGGTTCTGTGTCACAAATTGATGGGATCGATCCTATAGCAGAGGAAAAAGACAATGAGACACAAAAGATGGGGTAATAAACTAACCTATATGCTCAAGTTGATTCTCGAAAAAAAAATTTATGGACCGTCAAAATTTTCTCAAAACTCAAAAAAGTGTCCCAATACCCGATCAAATCCCTCCCATATACCTCCGGAATCACTCAAAATGGTTTTTGGTATAAAGAAACTGATAAGGGAGGCCAAAAAAGTGACAAAAAGAGGCCAAAAAATCTATAAATAGAAGCTGGCAGCTCATTATCACCATTGCTGATTTGGAAATTGACTCTGGAGCCAAAATACCCCATTTGCTAAAAACGGTGATACCGGGAGCTACAGTGGACGAAATGAACTTTCGCTTGGACCAAGTAAGTACATACTCCCTTATCTAGCTATTCAATTCTTCAATTTTGTTTTTAAGTTCATTTTTTGGGTGGGCGCCGACCTTAAAAAAGTCGGCCCTAGGTATACGCGGGCAGAGTAAATGCTGACCGTGTGTACACGCGACTGTTGCCTCTGCAGCTCGCGTGGACCCCCCCCTTTGTAGAAAAAGAATTAAAATGCAAGTGCCGACCCTCCTTAACCTTGTTGTGTTGGCAGGATGTATGTCCAGTGGAGGGAAAGAGAGCATGAAGCAGTCAGTGAGTTGGTTGCGACAGATCCGAATGTCGTGGCCGTGTTGATGCAATGCGGTTTACTGAAGTTTTTTCTGTGTCCATTTATGCATGCACAACCAAGGATACTGAATGCCTTGATCAACTACTGGCACCCTGATGCAGAGGCCTTTATGCTAGAGGGGCAATCACTAGTGCCCACCACCGAGGATATCTATTTTTTGACTGGCCTCTCAAGGAGAGGGGAACCAGTCAACTTTAGGACTTTTCCTGTGGGACCGAGTAAGATCTCGGAACTGATAGCCGAGAAATGTGAGGCTGGGACTGATCGTGTGGGCTCCTAGGTACCTATCAATAAGATCACTAACCTATCGCTGCAGGCGATATTATTATTGATTGGGTGGATTACCGGTTCTGCAGCCTTGCATCAGGCTTCTCGCACACAGATGAACTGTGTGATCCAGTGCTTGAATGCACAGATTTTTGACTGGAGTACTACATTACTGAAGTGCATGAAAAGGCAATTGATAGATTGCCAACAACGGACACAAAGGAATTTCGGGTTCGGGACAATCTTGTGTTCATTTTTCTTTGAGAGAGTTCTGATCTTTAGCCCTCGGGAACTAGTATGAGGACATCAAGCCTCATTTCCTACATTATGTAGATGGGCAGTATTACTGCCACGACAGGGTGGTGGAAGGACCAATGAGTCCTTCGATGATTCTTTCTTTGCATGGCTGTCACGACAGATCCCTATGATCGAGGACTACCCATATACAGGGATAGAATTTTCTAGAGATTGTTAAGGTCCTAACCCACACATAGGTAGATCAATGTATTAGGATGTAATAAAGGTCAATATTAATAAGACCTTTCAATAAAATAGAATAAGGCGGATGTAAGAAGACCTAATAGAAGCTTCTGCTTCTAGAAGGATCTTCCTCTAGATGCTTCTCTTAATAGACACATTTAGTATAAATAAG
>SNQJ01S0039342.1:65261-99341 GCA_010110895.2 Picea sitchensis
AAGGAGTGAGTCCTTAAAACAATCTAAGCAGCATAACATTACATGAAATTCCTTTAGAAAATGATGTTTCTTCATGGCTTTTTATAGCATAGCATTGGGTGATTATGTAACTCCTTTGAAGTGTGAAAAGGGGCTCTTTAGGGCTTCATTAGGTCTTTGACGCGCCTACCATGCAGATTCATCTCAGATTTGAGGGTCAAATCGGCTTGGGAGCTGATCCATTAGTGGTTGGGAGGCCGACCAATTCAATAAATGCGTCGTTTAGCAGGTGTGCGGGTTTTTGCGCTAACAGTCACGCATCGTGCGCGTATGCGCACATGGTACGTTTATGTTCTGCGCATGTGCGCATGCACCAAACTTCTGTAAAGAACCCTTCAATTTTTGGTTACTTTGTATAGTTTTTGACCTTTTTGCAATGCTGTGAAATTAATTCAGTGCCATGAATGAATTCATTACTTTTTGACGATGTTGAGTTCTTGTCGCCATGTGCAGACGAAATTTCAGTGATAACACAAGGCTCTCTCTTTAAAGAGAAATATTCGTTACAATCAAAGTCTGAAGATAACATCAAACACTTGCACAATTATTACAATTGGTGGATTTATCGATTTTTAAGGGAACGATTTCATCCTCATGACACGAAGTGCATGAGTGATGAAATGTATCGTGGTCTTCAATGAAAAAATAATGTTTGAACCAACAATTGCCTTGGACCCATTGAGAAAAATACTAGAATCGGATCCACACCGTGGCATAACTCAGTACCGGATGCACAGAGTCACACAACTCGGTACCAGACGCACACAGTCATATAAGTCAGTAGCGGACAAGTGTAACAATCAGTACCTGACAAACTCATCAACAAGTATCAGACGAACTCAGTAGCAAATACCGGATGATTGTGAGGATAAGTACCAGATGGACACAAAAATAGGAGTTGTTGTCATGAAGTCTGCTATGATTATTCAAAGTAATTATAGATATTTAAACATCATATATTCAATCCAAATCATTAAGAAATCATCATAAATCATGATTAAACATAAGTTACCTCATATGCACACAATAATTTCTAAAGGACATGTCTATTGAGGAAAACAAGCAAAGAGTGCATATGTATTAGGAAAAATTGGTCAGGATATGGGGAAAGATAAGAAAAATCAAGGTGAAAAAAAGGAGGCTCAACATTTCCCCCATTCCCAATCCATTGCTTGTCCTCATGAAAATCTGTTGAATCGGTCATCAAAATTTCAAAAATGGTGTTTATCCTCGACCTTACTTGAACATTAATTGTCTGGTATTAATATATCCAACCCTGAAGCCTCATCCTTAAGCTCCCTTTTAATAACTCATGTATATTTTACTAGGTGCAAAACTTTGTTAAGCTTGGCAGAGACCTCATCACACTCACCCTGTAGTCTGTAGTTATTCTCCTTCAGTTGTTCATTCTCTTTCTTGATGTGCCTATCCAATACTTTATACTCCTCTACTTCTTGCTTCAACTCTTCATTATGTTTTGTAATCTTTTTTACTTTTAATTCCAACTAATGTTTGGCCAAATGAATTACTGGTTCAAGTGTTTCTTGATCAATTATGCCCTTCCTCACATCAACTTCCCTCCTTAAATCCTTTAGTATCTCTGTCACTAATTCCTTTACTTCACTAATAGTTGTCACATACATTTCTTCATGTTCTGGTGAGGTTGGAATATCCATTGGATCCTCTGCAAAATAAACGACATGAGGAATTGTCCCTTGCTTAGCCATGCTCTGAGTGGTTCTTCGTAATGGACCTGGGAATTTTGTGGGTGTGCTAACAAGAATAGAAATTTCCTCTTTAAACAATCTCCTCTTCTTCGTCTTAAGCTCAGAGATGGGTATTCAACTTTTTTTATCATGTGCCTTCTTTATTTTTCTTTTAGAGGACTTAGGTGGGGAGACTAGAACTTGTTTTGTTTGTGCAATCCTTGTCTTTATGCTAGAGGACTGTTCTATAGAGTCTAGAACTTGTTCATATTGTGTATTCCTTTTCTTTATGCTAGAGGATTGTGTTATATCACTCCCTTCACTGGTTCTAAATTTCTTCTTGCTTTTTACCCTCAATTCAGGGGTCTTCTCTAATTCTCCAACCTTCTCTTTATCCTCTTCAATGATTGCTTCTGGAATACCATCTGTAATTCCTCTAGCCTATTCATGAGGTACTTCAACAAGTACTTTCAGAATACTTTATATGATTTCTCCAACTTGCTCGTGAGGTACTTCAACAATTACTTCGGGGACATTGTCTACAACCTCTCCAGCATCACTACCAGACCTCTATTTCTTCCTCTTTTTCGCACTAATTTGTGTTTTACTTTTAGTGGATAGGTCTGGGAGAATTTTCTTGTCTTTTGATGATCGTCCCACCATAGGTGCAATTTTTTCTTCTAAAACTATTGTCTTTCCTTTGTCCAATTTACTTACAGATTTTGGTGAACTAGGGCCAACAGGATCGATTTTACTACTAGATTTATGTCCTTCCTTTATACTATATCCCTTTTTCCTGCTTGACTCCTTACTATGTTCCCATGTCACACTTCCTTTTGCAGACTTATAAATTTCTTGAGCAAAGTTTTATGTGAGGATGTTCTTCCAACTATTGTCTCGTTTTCTCAATTCATGGAAAACCAATAGTTTCATCATCCCATGGTGGTAGAGACTGGATTTTTAGAGGCATACTTTACCCCTCTCGCAATCTTGTTCAGACTCATCCAAATAAAATGGGGAAAGTCTATTTGTGTTCCACCTTCAAAATGAAATAAAATCCTTAAATGGTAAATAAAGGTTACTGCATACCTCCCTTCGCAAGTTAAAAAAWTTTTCAAGAAAACAAGCATTGTCTAATATTCTCCTTTGATCCAGCCTCTAGAGATACCTTTCATCCAATATGTTTCCARGTGCTTGGGTTTCAAGAATTTCTAATAGAGGCTCATGTCAATGATGATTACTTTGAAATAATTTCTCTAGTGGAAGGTAACTTTGTCGCCTCTATTATGGTGGCTTCAATGATCGTTAGTTTTAGKTCCCCCAACTGGACGCTCTCTCCATCATAACTCTAGGTGAAGGCGCAAGATACCCCCTCATGATGTCCTCTGAATTTTTCTAAGAAGGGAACCCAACCAGCCTTTTCAAATTTTTCTTTGCATGCTTGATACTCCTTCGCTTCTTTGTACATATGGAACATAGGTTTGTGCCTATCGACCCCCATGTCGGCTTAAAAGACGGGTTTCAAAATGAGTATGGGAAACAAAATTTGGGTGAGGGTTTGGTACTAGACATGGAATTATGAGAACAAAGTGATGGAGGTAGATTAATGAGATAGTAGGAGTGAATAGAGTGGTGTATAGTAGGAAGTGGTTAATCAATGCTCATCTAGATGGTGATTCCATATAGAAGAGTGTTTATAATGAAAACGAGAAGACAACGATCAATTATTTGAAATGATATAGAAGTAAGGAAGGAGTCTAAAATCATGCCAAAGGATCATGTTCATGGATAAGGTGACAATCATACCCAGAAGTAACGTCACATCCCATTCTTACTAGTTTTTGTAATGATTAAAACAATTGTGGGTGATGTGACCAAAATTCACCATTGGATAGCATTTGACATCATAAGTTCGAAAATGTGAGGTTATAGGAGGTGGCATAATCATAGTTTTGACATCATACGAACGTGAATTTTTTACAAGAGATACCAAATTTGGACGATCATTTCATGAAGAGATTTGTGTATATCATAAATAATTTTGAAAACAAGGGAAATTATGAAGACTTCGCAAAATAACGATATGGAGGTTAAATAACTCAAGATGACAAGGGGATATGAGGGTAACCATGTGTATAATACAAAATTCATGTGATTCTTAATAAAAATGAATAAACATTGATTCCATACCTATATTACTTGAAATATATTTGATTAAATAAAGCAATATCAAATATAGAACAATGTTACCTGAATTCCATCATCATTACTGTATCACAGACATAGTATCGGATCAACACAAAAGATAGTTTTAGTACCGAACCAGCACAGAGAATTGATTAAGTACCGGACCAACATAGAGAATTGATTTAGTACTGGACCAACACAAAATATCATTTTAGTGCCGGACCAACATAGAGAATTGATTTACTACCAGACCAACATAGAGAATTGACTTAGTACTAGACCAACACAAAAAGACTTTTCCAGTATCAGATGAACTCAGAGACTGTGTCTTTTTTTAGTGTCGGATGAAGCTTGAAAAGATACCTGGAGTCTTGTAGGATTCTCTTCATGTCTAAACATATTCTAAGGGTCAAGCAGAAGTAGATGTTGGCATTCACCAATGTTGTATGTGAATTTGTTCTCCTGAATGACCATGTTGAAAAATTATAAATAACACACTGGTACATGGATGTTTGAAAATGAAGTGGAAGTGTCATAAAACAAGGAAAAATATTAAATGATTGGGCTCCAAGCTCTGTAACAAGAAGGAAACTGTAGCTAGACATCCTTTTGTAGAGGTGCAGAAACCTCCTCTTTTTGGAACCAAACTAAAACTGCTTCTTTTTCCACCTCCATTTTATTGAAAACAGAGACCTAACTACTACCGTCCTGTGGATTTTTATCGAGCCCAGGTCAGTTAATGCTCGCCGGTGTTTTCAATTTTTAGGAGTCTGAAAAACTTAAAGAAAACTCCATACATTGTCCTGTGGATTTTTATCGAGCCCATATCAGTTAATGCTCGTTGGTGTTTTTAGTTTTTAGGAGTCTGAAAAACTTAAAGAAAACTCCATATATTGTCCTGTGGATTTTTCTTGAGCCCATATCAGTTAATGCTCGCCGGTGTTTTCAATTTTTAGGAGTATGGAAAACTTAAAGAAAACTCCATTAGGCTCCTTTCCCATGAGTAATCTACCAGGGTTGGGTAAAGGAATAAAATTACACCTGGAAGATGTCCTCCTTATTGCTTATCTACATCAGAACACAATCATCTTATGCTTTTTTCAGTAACATTAAAAATCGCTATCTAACAACACACCTATATACATATATGTACAAAGTTAAATTAAATCACACACAAAAACTTACAGTGGTGGTTCAACAAGAGGAGAACTCCTCTTTCTTACCAGTTGAATTTTAGAATTTTGAAGAACTTGTTTGATAAAATCATCTTTAGACAGAGGCTTATGATAAATTTTCAATCGATGCTCACTTACAACAAAGGATGTCTGATCTTCATCAATAGTTTTTATCTTCACTGAGCCATTGTCGTAAACTATGTCTACTTCATAGGGTCCCAACCAACAAGTGGACAATTTGCCCTTGAAATTCTTGAACATGTTGTCATATAGAAGGGCCCAATCACCTGGATGAAAATATTTCTTCTTGATGTACTTTCCATGCGATTTAGTCCTTTTTTCTTGAATGAGTGTAGTCCTCTGCATAGCATCTTATTTGATTTCATCAAGTTCATTCAACTATAGTATCCTTTGTTTTTTGGCTTCATCCAAATCCATTCCCAATTGCATAGAAATCCTGAAATTGTTTACTTGGAATTCTATGGGAAGCAATACTTGATTCCCATATACCAATTCATAAGGTGTATGCCTTGTTGTGTTTCTCCAAGTTGTTTTGTTGGCCCATAAGGCCTCAGGAAAACAATCCACCTAATCTTTATGGTGTAATTGAATTGTCTCGGTAAGTATAGCCTCTATCACCTTGTTAGTTGATTCCACTTTTCCATTTTCTTGGGGGTGATAAGGTGAGGATTTTCTATGTTTAATATGATATTGTTCAGTAATGGATTTGACCAAATTGGAGGTAAATTGGGTTCCTTGGTATGTCACTATTTATAGAGGCACACCAAAACGAGTAAAGATATATTAAAATATGAAATCAACAACAGATTATTCATTTTCAAAGTACAAAGCTTTAGCCTCTACCCATTTAGTCACATAATCTGTACATACTAGTATATACCTTTTCCTTTGAGACATGGGGTTGATAGGTCCTACAAAGTCCAAAGCCCATTTCTCAAAAGGTTCAATTACTACCTGAGCTTGGAGAGGCATCTAAACACTTGCATGTGGTTTCCCCATCCTCTGACAATCATCATAATTGGCCACATACTTCTTTGCATCCCTAAAAATAGTTGGCTAATAGTAGCCCAATTGTTGGCACAGGGGCAGACCCAGGGTTCAACGCTCAAGAGCACACCAACAAAACCCTGAAAATCGGCCCTTTCAGCAACACCTGTGAAGCAGATGAAGTCTCACCTAAGGTAGAGGCAAGGGTGGTTGCAGGACTCAGATGTCTGCAACCTAATTAGCTGGGACACCGATCTGTGATTATATATTTTACAGGGAACTTAGCATAGATCCTTCATCAATATTTAACCCATCTGGTACTTCACAAATAGCACAGTCAATTCTCATACTAAAGATGATTCAGTACTTAGCCACAAAAATATAGGTTAGATTCAACAGATCAAGCACTAAGCATCTTATATATTAGATCTAACGTTCATTCATAACTCATCAGCACAAAGCATAACTAGATCTATTTAATCATATCAAGCACTTAGCCAAGAAAGAGATAAACACATTAGAGCGAAGCACAGAGCACTATACACATAGTTACTGTGGTTCGCCCCCACCCTAGGGATACGTCCACAAAGTCTTCCTTATATTATCTTGGTCAAGCAGTTACAGCACAGAGCTTCAATGATCCTTACTTCGCACAGGACAAAATATATTCGCATCCTGCTAGATCCTTCTTCCTTGCTCTTCATCATAAGACTACAACAACTTGCACTTAGCTTTCTGATCTCATGCACAGAGCACTCTAAGATACATTCGATCACATAGATCCAGTTACTAGCGCTAAGCTCTCAGTTATACATCACATAGATGTACTACATTACTATCATACTACTTCTCCCCTATTTACATTACCTATTTATAGATTACAAAATGGGCCTAAGCATGGTTAAACCCACGGGCCGACATCCCTTTCCCGTTACATCAACCCAAAACCCTAAAATAGACCCAAAAATAGGTCTTGCTTCCTTAATTTTTGCTTCACGTTGTGCTCCTTTATTGGCAAGCTGTCGCAGTCCCAAAAGTGGTCAAATATGACCAAGTATTCTTCAAAACTTGGTCAAGGACCAACAGGCCCCCAACACTCACATGTGACTCGTCCCTAGTCAATCAGGCCTAACCAATTCTGCTTCGAATGTCTTGAGCTTGTCTCAAGCTGCTTCGACCTGCTGTAGTGCGACAGACTCTTGTTCAGTAAATTCCTAGATTACTGTGTCATTGAGAGGTCCTTCCAGGCATTGTTCTGTAGTGATGACACCCTGTTCAAGTTCAACTCCCTAGCTTTAAAGTTTGGTGAACAGTTGGCATGCCTTCTCTTGGAGTGGTTGCAATCGTTGAGAGACTTCCATTACTTTACTTTGCAGTGTGTGTATTTGTTGTTGGGTTGTGCGTTGTTCTATGAACCTTTTCATTCTTTCGACTGGGTTCACGGACTTCAGTTGCGCTTGTAGCACATCTTCATGTTGCTTTGCTTCTTGAAGTTGTGCCTCCAATGTCTGCAATTATGGATTCTCTGCAAGGTTTTCATAAGTCTAGGCGCTTCTAGTGCTTAGCTACCTGCATTCTGAAGCCAAAATTTTTAATCGGTCGATTGTGCTTCGAGCAGTGGCCTCTCTTAGATCTCTTATCACTTGGGGGATCTCAGGCACGGTGCAGAGCTCAAGATCCATGATGCACTATTGAAGTTGTTGGATTACTTCTTCCAGTTGGGTCACCTACTATCAGAGACGATCTTCCATCTTCACTTCTATGATCTTCACAGAGCGCAGTGCTTTTTTATCTCTTTCCTATACTTCAAGTTTCTCTGCTAGCAATTGGTCCTTGCTCTGCTGTAACTTTGTTTTTTCCTCCTCCCACTTCACTTGTAAGGCAAGATGCTCCTGTTCTACCTTCCTTCGTTGTTCTCCATGTGTTCTCTGTTATTGTTCCAAAGCCTGGGTGGCTTGTGTTATGTCTTCTTGAGATCGTCGAAGGCGAGCTTCGACTTTCTAGGATATCTGGAATAACTAAGTGGGCTCATCGCCTATTCCTAGTATTTCCATTGTTAAGGGTGTCGTAGGAACTTCTTGGCTAGACCGGAGTGCCTGTTGCACTTCTTCAAGTTCTCCCATGATCCGGCGGAATAACTCCTCCTACTTTTCTTTTTTCTATTTCACGAGCTCTAGTGAAACATCATCCAGTTCGGCAATTAAGAAGCTGAAGTCATCTGGGGTAAGGGTAGTTTTAAGCGTGGTCTAGGTGGCCTTAACTTTCTTTTGGGATGAGGGCTTAGGTGGGGTAATGTTCCTTTTCTTAGAGGGATCTTCCTCATCTCTAGGTGTAGTAACCTCGCCTTTGCTCTGTTCAACTTCTGTGCCCCCTAGTTCTTCATCATTACCTCCCTTCACAGGTGAGAGCGAAGCAGTCTTCATGGATGTGTTGTGGATATCTTGAACTTCCACATCCTTCTTAGTCTTGCACGGTCTTGGTGTATCCGACATAGCTTTAGGGATATCTATGTCGGACATCTCTGTGGGGTCGACTACAACAAGGAGGTATGTCAACCATTCCTCGGTAATATCCTCCAAGTCATCTTCTATCATATTTTAATATGACTAGAGTTGTTGTTTGTGCTCATCTGCGCATGCTGTGATGTAGGTGAAGTGACGATCTGCATTGAATTTCATCAAAGGTCTAAACCTATGAAGCATGTTCGGTGTGATGCGTAGTGTAGATTGAATGACATTCTTCAACTGAGTGTAGTAAGCATGGAATACGGCATTGGACTGCCACTATTTTTTCATGTCGTTGGAGTACCACAGCATACAAAAATTCGCGGCCAGTGGTTTGAAGGGTCCGATCTCTAGAAAAGTTTCTCCCTCAGGCAGTTCCCAAGCAATGAAAGCGATGATTATGAGCAACCAGCTAAAGTGGAACTTAACCTTGGTCTCGCTCTTGTCTACAGTCAATCTCTAGCTGATTTATAAGGTATTTTTCCCAGATCATTTGTAGTCCCTCCGCGCACTTCCCTGTGAGGTCAACTACAAATTTGTTCCCCTGTGTAGGTCTATTTTTTTAGACTAAATTCCCTGTGATTAGCTGGCAACCAAAATGCACTACTGCATTCTCAATGGAAGTTACCTTGTAACCTCATGTTCCTTTCTCTAGATCGCCATATGTGTCTTTTATTCATTAAGTGAGAGCACGATCTGCGGTCTTTCCCTGGTAAACTTCCTGCGGGTCAAGGCCCTGCATGCTTATCGCAGTGATCTGATTGATCAGAATCGAATCCACAATGATTCGGTGGTCCAACCATAGGTATCCTCCATGGTAGCAGGATAGCAACAATATAACACATGAATTTACTTCCTGATGCCTCCTGAAATGTAGAATCTTCATCACATTGAGGAGGGTTGACTGCACAAGGTTATGGGTCCATTGTTGCGGTACAATATTGGGGTTCTTTCCTTTTGTAATAGTCAAGTACTTGTGTGGGGCTAGCATATTTTAAACCTTGCAATCTCCAAGGCTGAAATCACTAAATTTCAGGGCGGTGAGCTTCTCCTGGTAAGCATGAACTGCGCACACCCCTTTCGGGGGGTACGCAGTGACTACAACATAGTCGAAGTCTCTGGGTACAGTGTATCGATTCAATGTTCCACTTAGTGGTGGGATATATTTAGGCAAGATTCTTGGGATCATATTCATAGTGGCGAATTTGTTTCTGATCTTAGATCGTCTTTCCGGAGGCGGTCGGGATGGTCCTGCTCGAGCAGTGGAGGGGGAAGATGGAAGTGCGCCTAAGGACGATGCCTATATGCCTGTAGACATTCTACATTATGACATGACTCTCTCAGTCATTAAATCAAATAGAACTTCTTCAACAATTTTCTCAGCAGCGCTGAGCTCGTCCAACATACAAACTTGGGTCAGTTGGCTCGGGTGCAAAAGGAATTCGGAGAACACAGTGAATAATAAGGCAATGATCTCAGGGTGAGTAAATCTCAGGGTTCACGCTCATATTCTCAGTTATCAAAAATTATTATCGATGCGTGGCGTGCTGGGTTAAGTAGGCAGTCTCAACAACGGTCTATTTGAAATGGACATGGGGCCTTCATTAACTTTGTTTTATCTATTCTGGTGCTATCCAACAGTCTAATGGTAACCCATAACTACTTTTTGATCCATTCGCAGCGGTGGTCGAACGGGTATATCGGTTCCAATGGCTATATTTCTTCGTCATGGCGAAGTACTCTATGTCGTTGTTTTGATATCTCGGCGAAGCTCCAATTCTGCAATTCTTCTTGTTGCGAAGTGTCCTCTAGAACCTCTTGTAATCTTACAGTATTAGTGCTCTTCTTTCTTAACTTCCTAGCCTTCTTCTCAGTGAGCTTTGTCTCAGTAATTCTTTTACCATTCTGATGTTTATCTTCTGGGGTCTTAGTTACTTCGCGTTGTTGAAATTATTTTCTAGGGTTCCTTGATAATACTACTTCTGTATCAAAAATAGGTAACTCGATCTTCTGTGGGTACTCAAGTGTTCTCTTAGCTTCATCATCGGAGTTTCTAATATTAAATATCTGCAATCTGCTCTTATGTTCTTCAATCAAGTGCATGATCCTTCTGGTCATAAAGTCTTTTAACTCTTGCTTCTTCTGTTCCAAATCTTTTTCTTTGTCTTTTCGTCTAGCTTGTTCTCTATCAATCCAAGGTCTTCCTATGAGCATGGTAAACATGGCACTGTCTTCAAAAAATTTAATGATCTCAAAGTCTTCCTCTGTCGAAGTTTCATTGAAATTCATAGGTATCTGTGCGATCCTTCCACATAGGTTTACTAGTTTTCCTCTGAAGAAACTTGTTCCTCCTAGGGAAGGGATCATGGAAGGCTTTCCTATAGCTTCCCAAGTTCTTTCTGGCATAATGTTCGCTAGTGTTTCTTCCTCGAGAGTATAGTCAATGTCAAAGTCCCCTATTCTTGCTTCGATTTTATCCTTTTCTTTGAAGATCTCTGATAGCCTAACATGCTGGTGGTCATTCAAGGTATCTTTCATCTGTAGCAATATCTTTTCTGATTCTTTCTAGGTTTCTTCTTTAATCTTGGTCTCTTGATCTCCTTGAGGGTTTGCTTGCTCCATATTCAGCTTCTCAAGCCTAGCAATCATTCTAGGGCAATACAATACTTCATGTTCCATAGCCTTACAACAGAGGCAACTAGGTCTTCTCCTAGGGCATTCCTTAGTAAGATGTCCCAGTATTCTGCAACTATAACAGAGGGTTAAACCTCTCTTTTGTTTAGATGTTCCCCAACTCCTTTTGTACCGTGCACCAGGATCATGGTGGCTAGCCTGCAAAAAACTCTTTCTAGGACCCTGCATCCACTTGTTAGTCCAAACATTCTTCCAATGCATAGGTATAACATATCTATCACTATACTTATCAGATCTATTCATATCAAACTTTCCTTTATCTATTAATGCCCTAGTTTTGAAGCTAGGACAGAATCTATCAAACATACCTAGATCCATGCTTTAGAAACAACAAATTTCACTTATCTTACTTCTAAAGAGCACAAAGCTTTCAAATCTAAATTTGTTTTACTATTCTTACTATTATCAATGCACAAAGCTTACAGATCTTACCTCTTTTCTGCAAATATGACCTTTTTCCTTCAGAGATTTTCCACTTTTACTTTTCTTAAATCATAGAGCATTCAGATATCACTTCTTTTCTTTTGTATCAACCTCTTTCTTGTAGACCTAACCTTTCCCCTTTAGATATTACCTCTTTTTTTGTAGATCTGACCTTTTCCCTTTAGATCTGACCTTTTTTTTCTGCAAATCTGACCTTTTCCCTTCAAATCTGACCTTTTTTCTGTAGATCTGACCTTTTCCCTTCAGATCTAACCTTTTTTTTTTTTTTCTCAGCACAAATCTTTGTAGGTCAAGTAGAATATTGCACACTAGGGCAACAGATCTATGCATAGAGCTTAGTTCACACAAAGATTTTTCTTCTTTTGTTCCCAGCAATCACAGTTCTTGTCCCAGCAATGGAACCATTTGTTGGCATAGAGGCAGACCCAGGGTTCAACGCTCAAGAGAACACCAACAAAAACCTAACTACTATCCCTTTCGAAAACACCTGCGAAGTAGATGAAGTCTCACCTGAGGTAGAGGCAGGGGTGGTTGCAGGACTCATATGTATGCAACCTTAGCTGGGACACCAATCTGTGATTATATCTTTTAATGGGCACTTAGCATAGATCCTTCATCAATATTTAACCGGTCTGGTACTTCACAGATAGCACAGAGCATCGCAGTGAATACTTATACTAAAGATGATTCAGTACTTAGCCACATAAATATAGGTTAGATTCAACAGATCAAGCACTAAGCATCTTATATATTAGATCTAACATTCATTCATATATCATCAACACAAAGAATAACTAGATCTATTTAATCATATCAAGCACTTAGCCAAGAAAGAGATAAACACATTAGAGCGAAGCACAAAGCACTATACACATAGTTACCATGGTTCACCCCCACCCTGGGGCTACGTCCACAAAGTCTTATTTATATTATCTTGGTCAAGTAGTTACAACACAGAGCTTCAATGATCCTTACTTCGCACAGGATAGAATATCTACACAGCCCGCTAGATCCTTCTTCCTTTCTCTTCAGCACAAGACTACAACAACTTGCACTTAGCTTTCCGATCTCATGCACAGAGAACTCTGAGATACATTCGATCACATAGATCCAGTTACTAGCACTAAGCTCTCAGTTATACATCACATAGATGTACTACATTACTATCATACTACTTCTCCCCTATTTACATTGCCTATTTTTAGATTACAAAATGGGCCTAAGCGTGGGTAAACCCATGGGAGGACATCCCTTTCCCATTACATCAACCCAAAACCCTAAAATGAACCCAAAAATAGGTCTTACTTCCTTAATTTCCACTTCGCGTTGCGCTCCTTCCTTGGCAAGTTGTCACAGTCCCAAAAGTGGTCAAATATGACCAAGTATTCTTCAAAACTTGGTCAAGGGCCAACACTAATTGTAGTATTTTGTATGCTATCCTCTTATCAGAAAAATGGCCTCCACATGGGCCATCATGGAAGGATTTGAAAATGTCATATATCTCATCCTCTCGTACACATCTTCTAATCACCAAATCAGGTCCTGTATGGTATAGACAGTAATCATGCCACATATAATTTGCACTCAGCTAAATAATCCTTTGTTTTTCTCGAAGGGACAGATTCTGAGGTAATTTTCCTATTACAATATAGTTAGCCATATCTGCATAGCAAGGAATGTAAGTATAAATAGCAAACAAACTTTCATCTAGAAAATTGTCATCCACTGGTGCGTTATTACCTGTATGAATAAGTCTAGATAGGAAATCAACAACAATGTTATCTTTGTCAGGTTTGTCAATGATAGTAGTATTGAATTCTTGTAAAAGTAGCAGACATCTAGTAACTCTATCATTTTTTCATAGACTTATGCATTAAAAATATAGTGGATGAGTGGTATGTGTGTATAAAAACCTCATACCCTGTTATGTAGTGTCTGAATTTATTAATGGCATGAACCACTGATAAGAATTCATTTTTAGTGACAGTATAATTTACTTCGGTAGGGGAGAGATTTTTGTTGACAAAGTAGATAGCATAAGGAAGTTGGTTTTCTCTTTGTCCTAGAACAAATCCCAAAGAGGTATATGAGGAATCAATGTGGATATGAAATGGAAGAGACTAATTTGGTCCTCTTAACACAGAGGTATTGCAAATATTTTTCTTTAAAATTTCAAAACAAATATGACATTTCTCATCCCAATAGAATTCAGCCTCTTTTGCTAACAATTTGAACAGTGGGGAAGCCAAGTTTGTGAAATTTTGTATGAATCTCCTATAATACTCAGCATGCCCTAAGAATATTCTAACTTAATTCTATGAGTTAGGGATCCTGATCTGAAATAATGTCAATTTTGGCAGGGTCTACCCTTATTCTGGTACCGGAAATATGATGACCCAAGACAATCCCTTCAGTAAGCATCATTCTAGATTTTTCATGGCTGAGAGAAATATTATTCTCTCTACACCTGATCAATAATTTTTCCAAATTGTCCAATTCTTGTTGGAAATCATCCCCATATACTGTGAATTTGTCCATATACACTTCTACACATTCATGGATTAAATCAAAAAAAAAAATAGCCAGGACATCCCTATGAAAGGTGCATGGGAATTACACAAACCAAAGGGAATAACCCTATAAGGATAAGTACCCCATGGGAAAGTAAATGTGGTTTTGTCTTTATCTTTAGGGGCTATTTGGATCTGGTTGTACCCACTAAACCCATCTAGGAAATAAAATTACCTCTTCCTAGACAAGGTGTCCAAGACTTGGTTTATGAAAGGGAAGGGAAAATAATCTCTATATGTAGCCGTGTTCAGCTCCCTGAAGTCCACACAAATACTCCATTTTCCATTCTTCTTAGGGAAAATAACTAATGGGGATACCCACTTTCTATAAAAAAAAATAGGGTAAATAAAATTGACATGTAGGAGTTTTTAGAGCTCTTCTTTCACTATGTCTTTTAAGGATGGATTCATTCTTATTTGTGGCTGCCTAATAGATCTGATTTGATCATTGGTGTAAATATGGTGTATACAAGTATCATGGTGAATTCATTTCATATCGGAGTAGTCCCATGCAAAAGCACCAGACTATCCTTGAAAATTTTGGATCAATTTTTGTTGTTGATCTGATTTCAGGATAGAATTTATATACAGAGATTTTCCAGACTGATTTCAATAGTCTAAATAGCTGTCTCTTCTTCTCCACTTATTGTTGATATAGTAAATAATGTAGAAGTGGAAGGATTCCAAACCTTTTGAAGTTCAGGGATGAAAATATGTGTAAATTCTTGAAAAGATTGAGGATACTCAATACATTATGTATTGACTAAAAATAAGTTTAAAAATGTGTTCTTCAGTTTGTTCTTGAAATCCATTTTCTTGCTCAAGTGTTAACAGAAGTTGAGCATAGTTCTTCTCCCCATAGATATTTTCCAACCATAAAGGAACTTCAGTGGTTGGTTGGGAAGGAGGAAAGAGAATAATTTTTTGGTTGTGGGTCCCATTAGAAATTGTCATCTCCCTAGACCGACAACTAATGAATGCATCAACAGTGTCCAACCAAGGTCGACCAAGCACAACTGGATGTCCAGGTTTGGAGGATTTCAAATGAATTACCAAGAAGTCCACGGGTTTAATCCACCTTACATTTGATGTTGTTGATTTGGGTTCAAAGTCAAGGTGAGTTGTTGTTGCAGTTGGGAAGGTGGAGATAAAGAAGGTGGATTAAACCTAGGTAACAATTGAGAGATATTGGTAGGTAACAACTGATAGATATTGGAAGGATATTGTGGGTAAGTAGGAAAAGTTGGTTGTTGAAAAGGAACATTCCCATATGCAGGTGCTAGCGGGAAAATATCCCCTTTAACTATACCAGGGTTTAAGATATAGACAGAGCGAATGACTGTATAAAAGTCAATCTAGTTTCTACTCTACCCTAAACATACAAAAATAAATGAAAATAAAGAAATAGAAGAGAAGATCAGTAATTGTACCTTTTATCCCACATCTGGTGACAATCTACTCAAACTTTGTAGTTCCAAAGAATGCAAGTCTCCTCCCAAGGTTGACCTGCATCCAAAAATAGGAAAACAAGGACTACAAGCAAGCTACTTCTATTCATAAATTAGGGTTAGATATCAAATGTTATGTATAAATCAAAGAAAATACACAAAACATCATCATTTGGGGTAGGGAAAAGAGATTCTTTTATTCATCAAACAAAGACTGAAACTTACAATCTGTGTCAGCCACTATTTTGTGAACCTGATCCGGACTCCTCTTTACAATGCTCCAAGTTCACCTTCAATAGGATTCCTCTCTCAATCTTCTAATCACCTTAAGGGAAGGGAATGGATTGAATGGAAGAAGAAGGGGTTGAAGAGGGAATGTTGAGGCAGTAACTCAAAAAAGGTCGCAAATGCTTGGGCAAGGAAGGGAAGTGAAATTGGGTAGAGTGTCACTATTCTTATGCCTATTTTTAAAATGAGACCCCAATACCTCCTTTTATATGACAAAAGGATGGTTATTTGGTTGGGGGATGGGCTATAGCAGGTGAATTGGTTAGGAAACCTCCAATAGCCTGTGAATTTCATCAAATTCCTCACAACGTTTTAATTTTTGCAACTTTTTCAAGCATACATGGGTTGTTTAGTGTGCAGCAAGCGTATGTACGCAGGATGTCTAGTATGAAGAAAGCGTATGTACATGGGATGTAGTGGTGCAGGGCATGTACATTCTCTAGAAATTCGTTTTTTAATTAGAGCTTCTCAGTAATGATTTGAAAAATTATGCAAGTAAGAGGGCCAATGCCATGTATGCATGAGTAGGGAATTTTAGCGCTATAACATCAGGCCCTCTCCATCCTTGTTTCCAAGGTTGGACTTGTGGTTTTTGATGTGTCCATTGAGAGTAAGGAATTGGAGGAATCCATTTTTTTTGTGAGTAATGTGTGGTAGGATCGAAAAACATGTTAGGATTTTGTCTCCATGCTCTCTTAGGGGGGTATGATGTTTCCTGAGGTTCTCCTCCTCCCTTAAAAATGGATTTTAGTCCAAGTAAGGAAGGGAACTCATTGGTAGGGTGATCTTCTGTACAAATCCCATAAATTTCAATGACATTAATAGGACATTCTTTTTCAGGATGTCTTTTCCTACACTGAGGACAGAAAATTGCTAAAGTAGCATTTTCTTCTTGTTGTTTTTTTTTATCTTCATGGGGTCTAATTAGGTGTTGATTGTGTTTAGGATCTATTTATAAGTTTTCTAGAATAATCCTTAATTCTATCCTTGTAACACCTCCTGGAGAAGGTTTGGCAGTTTGTCTTATAGGATCCCTTACACTTCTTCATGTTTTGTCTTGGCTGTGAGAGTACCTTTTACAATACTCTGCAATGTCTACAAATGGCTTCTGATAGACATCCCTGGAACTCATTAGGTTAAGTGCCTCAATAAATTCATCCCTTATACCCTTTAGGAAGATGGTCCTAACTATGGTTGTGTCTAAGGCAAATTATTTTATCTTCGGATAATTATATAGGAACCTTTATAGGTAATCTTACAAACTCTCATCCTTAGACTGTTGCATTTTAAATATATCATTCCTAACATCTCTAGGTTTGCAATAATCCTGATATTTCTGGAGGAAATTTTCCTTCATACCATCCCAAGATAATATAATGTTCTCTCCTAGGCTCATAAACCAACTTAATGTTGAGTCTTTAAGTGTGGATGGAAAGAGTTTTAGTTTTTGTGCACTATCAGTGTAATTATAACTCCTACATAGTATATCAAATTAAAAAAAATAAAAATGAATGAGGATCTTTTGTTGGCATACCATGGAAGTGAGGTAGTGATGATAGTGGAATATTCTTCTAATGTAATGTAGTGATCTATGGTAATGTCTAATATTGGGAATCCAAATGTCTTTGTTTCATTGTTTGCATTCCCCTCTTCATCTGCCATATCTCCAAATAGCACATTATAGGCTGCAGGTGATGTTTCCCCACTAAGTGATGGTTCAAACACTGGGTTGGTTGGGATATCCAATCGTTCCAATTCTTTGTGTGTTTCTCCAATGGTAGACTCATCCTCTTCTACCACTACCTTTTTCTCGTTTCCAACTCTCCCTTCTGATTGGGTCGCCAGTGCTTCCCTTACTGCTTGTTGTAATATGTTTTCAATCTGAACAGTAGCTTCGAATCTAGGACCTTTGGTTGTCGTTTCGATTACTGCCTTTGAAATCTCCCCTCTAAAAATTTATCCTACACAAAAATTAGTTGAATTAGTTTGGGGGGTTTTTCTTGATTTTTTTGTAACTTTGGGGGCTTTTTCTTGAATTTTTTTCTATTTTGGATGCAATAAATATATGTTTACTATCTCTATGTCTACACATAAAAAGAAGATATAAATACTAACTCAACACAAAATTTAACTATTGAAGGTAAGAGGACAACTTGACTTTGGATCAACCCCACTAAAGTGGATGCACGGGCTCTTCCCTCGTGTCTTACCATCTTCTCTCGACCCTCAGTTCATCCTTAAAACCACACCAAAACCATAAAAATAATCTAATGCAAACACTACCTATTACCATTTACAACTCCCCGACAATGACGCTAAAATGTTGGTGCAATTATATGTTCAATATATTGTAATCATTTAATATGTTAATCTGATTTTGTGATCAATAGATTTGATGTACTATCTGTACCGATAACAGATGAATTTCTATGTCTGATGAGTATAGCCTATGTAAGAAAATACTTTCAAATCAAATACTATGTTTTCACACTTTTCAAATAACACTCTCCACACATTTCACTTTAGGGATGATGTCATGCCCCACTTAGGGTGATGTTAGGCCCCATCATGGAACGCTAGGCCTAAAATGTGAAACATTATGCCTCAAAATCTATTGCATGTTCCAACTAGCACCAAAACGTCATCATGCCAAACCCTCACTAATGACATCAAGGGTTAATCTGAAGACGTCAGGGGCCTTCAAGGGACAATGTCATGGTGGAAGGGAAAGACCCCCCCTAGGTCTAGGCCTTCGAGAGTGTCTCGGTGGAAACTTCCTTCTTTCCTGGTGCCATCCTCTGGTGTCTTTCTACCCCTGGTTGGGGTCAAAACATCCATTTGATGAGATTTTATACCCATGGAGGTCTGAGCTAATAATTTCCCCATATGTACCTGTCCATCAGGCATGGTCCTGTAGAAACAACAAGTACGCCCTCCATGGGCTCATAAGTCACAAGGATCATAGCAATGTCAATCACATATAATAATCAAATTACCTAAACATGTGCATCAAACCCCCCTTTACCCAGACAAATGCTCAAAGACGTTATGCACTTTAACAAGCCAGGTTTGGAGAGGGTCTCAGGATGTCCTATTTGGCTAATCCTCCTCAAGTTTGGGGTGTTTCCCAAGTGAATACCAATCTAGGTCATGTAAGTGTATGAAATGGTGTAGAGGAATGTTTGGGAAAAGGGTGCAGTGATAACAAGGAAATGTAGGTATTTTCTGTGGGTGCATCTGTATAGGGTGAGCTACACCTTTTCATAGATGTCATTTTTTCTTATCCCATTCAATGCCTTTTATTCTTTGTCTTATTGCTTTTTATTTCCAAGAGAATAGCTAGGGGATATTGTCTTGGTGTGGTGACCAATGGTGGCAACGTTACCCACAAGAACTAAACGGAAATGAGAAGGTTGGCTCATGATGAGACCCCCTTTCTCTTGGTTATACCACCAAGAGCCACTATCCTGGTTTGGTGACTAGATAGATGGTAGTTTCATACCACTACATGCCCATGATCTGATGGACCGGCTCATGATGAGACCTCCCATCCACCAACTAGACCTTGAGTTTTATTTTATCTTGCGGGTCCCCTTTTCTTACTGAGAATCCTTTTATTTCTTTCTCAGGAATCCCTGGGTGAAGCATATCAAAGGTTTCATTTTGGATTTTAACTTTTTCTAGCTACTTTTACCCCCTAGGCCTTTAGCCCCTTCTTCCCACAAGGCAAGGTACAACCCTTCCTAGAGTGGCAAACCCAATGCTCGAACCAAGGTAGGGGAAGATGATAGAGATAATGATGAAAAATAGTAAGTATGGAAGGAATGGACGGTGACCTTTCATAGACCCACCTAGTGGAAACTCATCCTAAAGGGAACCAGCTTATTAGGTCATTGTGTCACCCCGCCTAGGTATGAACAAGTTAAAGAGCATATTTTCCAAGTAAACGTTATGAAACAAAGGAGAGTTTAGTGCAGCATATTCAAATGCTTCTAAAATCAGAGTGACACATACCATGATACTCGGACTCATTACCTCATGGTGCAAGACCCACTGCTACTTCAGAATCAGGACGGTGGGATGGATATTTTTGTTGTTTCTACTGACAAATAGAATGCATTGAATAAATGATGGGCCCTCCAAGGCCAAGCTCAAGTTGTATGGCTCTCGGTACTCCATGTCTAGGACATTAGGGCATCGAGACATAATATCCTTAGTTATCCCTAGGATAGGGGATAACATCTAACTCCAACTCGGGGACATGTGCTCACCATAGAGCGCATGAGAACCTCAACATATTTGGCTTGACCTATATCTGCTAGATCTCAACAAAAGGAATTAGTAATCTTTGGGGTGGTGATATCACCCCTTGCTCATATATGATACAATGGAATAAAAGTAAGCATGCATATATACATAATGAAAGAATACAAAAATGAAAATGAAACTATAATATACTAGCATGATATGCAGATGGTATATATAATGAAGGCAAATGCCTAACTTACCTCTACTTACATGTTGATTGAATGCTAGGTGTAGTCAAATAACAAGTTAAACCATCCTATCAATATCTCATAATACCTTCCTTTGTGCTTCATCATGAACCAAAACAATGACAAATCAAGCACAAAAATAACATGAGTTAGGACATGTATCACATCATCAAAAATCGTAGAGTCTAGCTCATGGAGGGACAAAATTGTGCCAAGTCACACTCCTAGGAAAGTGATCAATCCATCTCAGAAAAGGATCGTGAAAAATAAAAGGCTCAACAGATTGACTTAAAGAGTCTGAAGGTTGGCTACCTTGGATGTCATTGCATCCTAAAGTCTAGGAAAGGACTAGTAAGAACCTAGAGAAAGATTTGAAAATTTCTAAGGGAAAGTTGGAAGAGTGATATAATAAACTGCTTCTTAAGGTATTCAACCTACCCTTGAATTTTGAAAGAAGGCTTTTCCCTGGAGAAAAATCTAGACAAGCGACATGTCTCCCGACTACACCCTCAGTGACAGATCTAGCTAAAGTAATCAAAAGGGGATGGATAACATTGTCGCAAGTACCATGCTTTGGGAAAGCAATGTCCTCACCTTTATCAATATCTGAGCACAATGATGGTTGATAATATTCTTCATAGAATAAATCCAAGTGCTCAAAATAATACTCATCAAAATCTTCAAGGTATGACCGAAAATCATCAGGAGGACATCGAAATACGTCACCCTTGGAGATATCTGTAACTATATCATTTACTTGTTTCCAAATGTCAGAATTAGTAGTAACCTAATATGATAGTTATAAAGGAAACATTTGGAAATGATCCTCAATGTCATAAACATGATCCCCATCATATCTAATCACATCCCATTTACATTTCTTGACATGTATGAACTCATCTATATTATCAACAAAGTCATCACCTTTATCATAACATGAAGGGCCTAAAGCATCCAAGGGCTCCCCTAATACTTCTTCACTTTTCAAATCATAAAATAAGGCATCATCAAAATCTTGGAAAGGGAAATAACTTACTATGTTCACTTCTTGTTGTGCAGGAGCGTCAATGGCTTGATGACTTCATCAAATGAAAGAGGGTCCAATACATCATCCCCAAAACTCATCACTTTAATCATATCTTCTTCAGAAAATGAAGGACCTAGATTTTTCGAGGGTTCCTTTACTTCTTCACCTTCTGAATAATAGAATAAAGTGTCATCAGAAAAATGGAAAGGAAAATGACTCACCTCATTCTCTTCATATTGTGTAGGAGAGATAGGATCTTGGAGAAATTCATCAGATGGAGGAGCGGATACTAATGTTTCATCCTCATAATTCACTTTTTTAGTTAAATCCTTACTGCATTTTGTCGAATTATGGAAAAAATCTTGTTCCTCTTCAAGGGGTTCAAAAATTTCTTCATCAATTTCTCCTTCTATATCAGAGGGTTCTTGGTATTGAGTATGGTGCACATCCCTGAGATCTTCCACAATATCAGTGGTGAATCCTTCGTATTCTAGGGATACTATGAGATTCTGAAGGGAATATTCATATGTCAGGCATTGTGGTTTAAAAAACTCAATAAACCTACTGATGAGGTCTACGAAGGATGATATACCCCTATCTTCACAACAAATCTTAAACCAATCTTGCAAAAAAGATGGCAGAGAAAGTATGAATAATTTTACCAGAACATCCTCCCCTCCCAATTCTATCTCACTTATATACTTCAAGAATTCTACAATGTGAGTAATTGGGAAGCCTCCAAATCTTGGAGAGTTGTTCAACCATTTGGCATCAAAGTAATGCAGGTATCCTTGAAAACTTTTGAAATCAATAGTCGGATACATTTTTTCCTAGTTCGCCATGATCCCATAACTTCGAAATATCAAAACATTGAGAGTAAGGTGGAACCTTGGAAAAGGTTAGTGGAGTCGCTGGATATCCTCTTAAGGATTATCAAAGGGAAGAGGGGATCACCATTAGTGGACTCACCAGGTAAGCTCTGTGAAAAGAAAGCTTTCGAGAAAGGCTTACTAAAAAAGTATCGTTGAGGAATATTGACTCGGTGTTCCCCGACAATGGCACCAAAAAGTTATCGCACAATTTGTAATTGCCCAAAAGCCCAAGTAAAGTGGATACATAATTGGCGTAACTAGGAATAACCTATCACTACACCTTAATAGGAAATCCCTTCTATTTAGAGGTATTTCAAGACTACCCTAGGGGAGACGTCCCCAATAACCTGGGGGTTTGAGAAGGCTAACGAAAATAACACAAGGAAATCCTTCCCCTCTCACAGATCACTCAAATCAAAGGGTTCTTTATGTATTATATAGATGAAGCAAACAAATAATATTGTTTACCTGCCCAGAACAAGACAACAAGGAAAAAAAGAGCACTTTCCAAGTACTAAAATCATGTTAGTGCTTCAAAAGACAATGAAATCTCAAGAAATGTACTACCTGATATGAAATTGCAGCAGTGTAACAGTTTATAATAGCAATAATAAATTTTCAACAGCCACAAGATTATGATCTAAAATTCTTGAATAAAGACTTGTAATGATAGCTTTAACTAGGCAATTTGATAATGAATAGTCACAAGCAGTTTTAACAACATCTAGCTAGCATAATATGTCATTTTTAGGGTTAATTTGTTGTTGTTAGATGGTTGTAGAAATATTTTGCAACAGCAGAAAGTATGTTAATGATTTAGGCTAATCTAAGGTTAGTACAAGTTAGTAGGTGTTCAAGAGAAGAAGTTATGAAAATTGTTTGATCAATCAACACTTGTCAATGGTAGACTAGTGCCTTTCTAGGGTAATGGAGTCAATAATGGCAGCAAAACGTATTAGAGGAAAATAGCAATGATAATGTTTAGTCAAAGGGCATGGAGAGGATAAGAGAGGTGTTGGTATCCCAAGGCCTCAAAAATCCAACTCCCAGAGATAATTGTTCGGAAGTAAAAAAAAGTTAGGCCCTAACGATTTCTCCTTTCCTTGGACAAATTTAAATAAAATATGAAATGGGCAAGGAAGTAGGGTTACTTGAGTGTTACAATGGTAGGGCTCTAGTATCTAATTCTAGATAGGTGCCTTTCAAGAAATTTTAGCAAATGGAAGACTATAGAGAAAAATGTAGTAACATATGTTTTTCTCCTAGGGTTTCAAGCAAGCAATTTCATAATCTTAGACATGAAACAAGTAAATTCACCATAACCATTCATTCACAATAAAGAAATGCATATTTTTCACTTAATTCACCAAGAATAATCAATCATAAACCCTAGTTGAATATCCTCCACATGAAAATTTGCCAAAATACACCAAGAATTGCCACCTCCAAGAAGTGTGCACCACTAGATTTCAGCCAATATCCCTTAAAGAGGGCCGAATTTCAAACCACCACTTCTGTAATGAGTGAATGATGAAACAATACAAGAGTTTTATCTCTTATTTACACAATGACAATGACCTTTAATTGTCTTTTAGGTCACAAAAGGCCGACATGGCCAATTTACATCAAAAATCTAGTTTTTACATAAAATTAATAATTAAAAACCTAACTTCACTTTAGGGATGACATCATGCCCCTCTTAGGGTGACGTTAGGCCCCATCATGGAAAGCTAGGCATTAAATGTGAAACGTTGGGCCTGTTATCCCCACTTTTCAGGGATAACTAGGTGTTACCCATGATTTTGGTCAATCTTGATGGTGTATTGATGATGGTGTACTCGGGCTCCTCATAAGATCTCCTGAGAAAAGTGACATTCATCTCTTCCCAGAAAACATATTTTTGAAGAGAGTTCGTAGGTTGCTTATATCCTAGGGTGCGAGAATGACCCATTCTCGTAGGTTTCCTTTAGCTAGGGTGCGAATTTCTCGCACTGTGCTACATATCTAGGGTGCGAACTTGTTCTAAAGCTTGGAAAAAGATGAAGTCTCGATGGTTCTAGAAGGGAATCTTCTAGAGAATGGGTTGGAATTTGAATGGTTATCTCTTTACTGGTTTCCCTGATATTGTGGGATCATTCTTATCCAAGTAACCATCTCATCCTCTCCTATATATTGATGGAATTCTCATGGAAAAGGTTAAGCAAGATTCATTGGAGAATTGGTGAAAGAATTGTGTGAAGGACCTAGCTTGAACAGGAGCTTGGAGAATCTAGCAAGTCTATCAAGAGGAATTGGATCTACTTCATACAAGGATCAAGCAAATGTGTGTGTTGGAACCAAGATCCACTGAAAGGAAGCTTACGACATCAAGGCGATTAGGTTGTATCTTCTACTTTCGATTAATATGATACAGTGGCATGTCCTTTTCCCATAAATTCATTCTTACTTTATTGTGTAATTCCTTAATCATACACATAAGTTGATGATTGAATATATTTTGCTATCTTCACTTTGGTTGGTTTGTGTTGTCTTGGTCTTGACCTCACGAGAGCACCGGAGCAAAGCAGGAGCAACAGAGACCCTAGGAAGCGATACAAAGGTATGTTACTTGTTCCTCCCAACTAGCTAATTCAATGGTCATAACTTAGGGAAAGAGTCATGTCATGTCCTGTTTTTTTCTAGATCCAGGTGGATCTAGGGAGATCTGTTAGTTTCTGCACCTACCGATTAGTCCGATAACAAAATTGGTGACTCCAATGGGGAGATAACCCGTTTTCTTTGTGGTTTTTGGTGTTTTTCCTTGGCCATTTCCTCTTGCCTTACCTTCCTCCATTCATATCAATCTCTGAGTCTTCAGGATACTCTGATAGACCATCTGGGTCCAGAAGCCCCTTCAATTTTTTTGTCTTTTTCCAAAAAATTGCTTAGTTTCAGACATTCTCGCACTGCACCCCACAGTGTCCTGCGAGAATATATTGAGTTCCCACTCTGATTTTAGGTCCACTGTGAGGTTATCGCACTCTGCTCAAAGATAGCCTACGAGAATGACCCATTCTCGCACTGTGTAATACTGTTAGCCTGCGAACCCTCTTTTCAAAATTTTGGATTTGAGTTTTTTGCATGTTCAGCTGCCCAAAACAGTATAGGTCCCTGAAAAGAGATTCTTGGACCATTGGTTGATGTTTTCTTGTCTTCATATTTTTTGCACGAATAGTCTTAGGAAATCAAAGGCTCTTCCTGTCCATTTTTTCTCGACTTTCATTTCTTGACTTTTCTTGGCAAAGATATACTCTCTGATTTTGGACTCTGAGTGTGCTTGTTTGGTTAAGAACCAGTGATCGGTCGAAATTTGAGCTTCTTTGTCTTTATCATTTTCTCATTATTTGGAATATCACTTTTCTCATGCAATTGAAAAGACTAGTTTGGTCTGCTTGTTATTTTTGTTTCCATTGAAAGATTGGTTTGGATTTTTGTCTATTGCTTGTTCATTAGTTTTTGGTTTTCTTCACTCTTACCATCATGGTGTAGGTCCTTTTTGAAAAGTGAACAATGTTTTTCTTTCAAAAGCATTTTCGTCTTCGAAAGTATTAAAAATCAATTGTTGAAATTATTGAAAAAGAAACAATAGAGAATTGTTATTGTTATGTGATTCGTTGCAATCGCATTTTAAAGGAAATTGTGTATCGTAGTTCAAGATTGATCCGGAAAACTTCTCTTTCCCTCCTGTACATAGGATTCATTGAACGAAAATTGATATATTTCATTCCTATCTATGCATCGTTGGGTCAGAGTCTCATACAACATCAATTTCATCTCCGCTTCCTTTGAGTAACAACAGCCCTTAATAACACTGCGCAATCATAAAATTTAACTAGTAACTCTTTTCTAGGGCTCTATTACACCAACATTTAGCTAGGATAGCACTTTGGAATAGGTAGAGAGATACACTCTCTAAATCACAAAACACACAATAGCATCTTGTGTTAAGGAGTGTCAAAATCCATTTACAACATCTTGTCCTGGGAAGCCCTTCTCACACAAGGGTCAAACACGAGGTCACATTGATATTGACAGAGTTACTCACCCTGCTTTGTTGATATCGGTGTAGAGATTGCATGTATTACAGGGGTCACTTGGAGGTATACCCACAATGATGAATGGAAGCCTTTTGAGTTAATTTCGAGCTAGATACCCTGCCCTTTCGTGTGGATCAGACTGTCGACTGTCCCCCCAAGATTTATTGTTGTCGGTGGTAGCCTTAGCAGCCTATATTTCTAGGGTATTACACAAGGTGACTGTGAAGGGGCAAGTCTTCACGGTACCTAGAATCGACGTTGGCCAAACTCACTCGGGCTCCTTGGAGGGTATACCCATGATTATGTGTGGGAGCTTGCACCAGGGTGTAAGTCCGTTAAGAAGGTCGTCAGCGTAACTTTTCCACCCTAGCCCAGCCCCTTCTCGTCTCGTTGTTGCGACGTTGGATTTCATCACCAACTAGTGACTTCGGAATTAGAAGGTCTTGTTTGCTTGGTATTGTTTCCTAGATTTTGTTTACTAGCGCGTGCTATTTGTTTACCAAAGTTGACCATACGATTTTCTTCGTAAGTTTGTAACTCATTCACAATAGATCCTCCACGTCATTCACGTAGAATATCTCCAGAGCATCTGGAAGGTTCTCAACCCCTGCCTACAAGCTCACTTGATGGCTCTCCTCAACAGAGTGAAGTCCAAGACGTTACCACACCACAAGTGGAATGAACTGACTCTCTGGAACATTTCCGAATTACCAATACTCGAGAGGAATTTCGACTTCACCTCGATTCTAAGCGACAGTTTAGGCGACTGAATTATTCTAGAGACTTAGTTGTTGTGTCTTCTGGATCACCGGTTGGACCCTTTCCAGGAATAGAAGGCCAAGATCCTTTTTGGTCTACGAGTATTTTTAGATGGGACATTTTTGGTGCAAGATCAGGCATTGAAACCATCATCTCACCTGTGATTTCTGAAACCTCTAACCCAGAGACAGTATCGTTTACTACTGCCTATTATTTTCCTACTACGAATGCCCCGCGATTTGACCACATCTTGACCATCCCTATAGAAATGGCCCATCACACAGATACTACGAGTATTCACACTGGGATTACCGCATTTATCCAAGCCCCCATCGACACACCGCATACGCCCAGCGTCATCCCGACACTACCGCCTGGATACCGTGCGTTGAATGCTTCCATTCCCACTCCTACGCAAACCCCATCCGGATCTCCTGGTGGTCCCTCTTCTTCTGGGCACTCTCTTCCCAGTTTTATTCCGACACTCCCTCAACCTCCTTTTGGAGGACCTTTCTTGTCCTCCACTGGCAGTCTTAATCCTAGTGGCACTATTCTGTCATTCACACCAAATTACCAGATTCTTGTCGGTGGACAATTTCACCAAGGTGGTATGACTCAACCCCCTCTCAGCGGGCAAATTCCTATTAGAACGCAAATCCAAATTGGCACACAACCCCCAATTGGAATGTTTCCCCCAATTGGAACACCACCTCCGATTGGAGGACCGACCCCACCTTAAGGACAAAACATACCTCCATCCTTGGCCCAGTATTGGAATCATCTGATACAACATACTCCTCAATCGACTGGGAGGCAACAACTTCCAGCTACATCCGTTATACCCCCTAATATAGGCCAACCATATACCGGTACGTCCAATCCTATTTGGGGCTCGAATGCTCAAACTCACGTCCCTGTTCCAGGATACAATCCCATGAGCTACTATCCTCTACAACCACCACCGAATCTGCCTGGGTCTTCACATTATATGCAGACTGCTTATGGTCCTACTGGTCTGCCGACGGGGCTTTCTCCCCCAACCCACCAGTACCCGCATGTGAATCGATAGTTACCCTTCTTGGCCACTTTGGATCTCCCGAACTTGTCGAGGATTTTGAATGATCCAATTCGTCACTCTCCCCAATGGCATTCTATACCAACCAAGCTACCATCTGACATCCCTAAATTCAACGGCAAAGCAGGAGAGGACCCGAACAATCACGTCATGAATTTTCACCTCTGGTGTTCATCCAACTCATTGATGGATGTCTCTATTCATTTACGTCTTTTTCAACAAACCCTCACAGGTTCTGCTGCAAAGTGGTATATAGAATTACCACGAGGTTTCTTCGCTGACTTCAACACCCTATCTATGGCTTTCCTCACCCACTACCAGTTACCAATCCGTTATGAAACGGGGACCGATATTTTGAGTTCTTTCAAACAAAACAAAGCCACTCATATATCCGATCACATTCATGAGTGGCGACGATGATGACGTCTCATCAAGCTCAAACTCCCCAATCAATTGTTGGCAGAGTCAGGCTCAATACCTTGACCTCGTTTACTCACAAACGGGTACCCTTTACGACTTACTACCTAACGCACCTCATCCTTCCACTTACGTCACTTCAACTACTCCAGCTGCTTCTCATGCAGCCGACGGTGTGATTGGCACTTTCCATGCCCAACCAAATTCTGCCTCAAGCGCAAACCCCAAACCTGCTTCTTCTTATGTTCAAAATGCTCCGTCTCCTCCCACTCCCACTGGCAAGACTTATGAGGTAAATGCAGTTCAATCTACCCCAGCCAGTAAAAACAAATCCAAAAAGGGAAGGGGTAAGAATAAGGAGGACAAAAATACTTCTCAAGCAGAGCGAACCAAAACTCCACCTGTTGACGATTGGGATAAGAGAAAACCTCGATACCCTTGTCTTATCTATGGTGACGATCATTACACGAAGGATTGTCCATGACGCATCGAGGTCACTAAGTTCCTTCAAGGAGCCCCAAAACCACCTGCTCCGGTCATTTTGTCCCAAACCTTCCCATCCCAAAAACAGGCTCAATTGGTCATTCATGACCAACCCTCATCTTCTACTACATCCTATGTATTGATGTGTACTAGTGATTCAAAGTGGAACGACATTGCACTCACCACTCGAGCCAAACATTATTCTCCCTCTAAAGAGAAGGTTGATGACCTACCTCCTTCATTGGTACAACCCTCTCTCGTGACTCCACCTACCAACGGTCCTCTTCATCTCGAACGACCGAGCCTTGACACAGTTCTTTGACCCCCTCCAAAGGGATTCGTTTGGAAATCGGATTTCAATCCCCATGCTCGTGCTGCCTAGAAATACAGCATTGTTGAATATCTAGCCCAAGAACCTTTTGCGATGTCAGCCCTTGAAGTCCTTCAAATTTTTCCCACATAATGGAAGGCATTGTTGAAATCTATCAGTGGAATCGACTCGACGGATACGAATTTAATAATTTTTGACTTGGAAGATCACATTCCAAGGTTACCCCCTCAACTCATGTTCCAGATCCAAGTGATTGTCTCTGACAAAAAAATTTGTCGAACCATTATCGACGAGGGTGCCTCGACGTGTGTCATGTCTCTTACTTGCTGGAAAGCCATTGGCTCTCCCTCTTTGAATGAATCCTAGAACACTCTCAAAGCCTTTAATGGCTCTGGTTTTAAGCCCTATGGTGTCCTTCCTTCGTTGCCCATCATGTTAGAAGGCAAAATGGTCCAAGTCAAAGTGTAAGTCTTTGACGCTCCCCTTCATTACAATCTTTTGCTTGACCGCAGCTAGATCGATTCCATGCGCGCAGTTGTGTCAACCCATTTTCGTGTGGTACATTTCCCACATCAATGGAAGGTAGTCACCATCGACCAATTAGCCTTCTTTAACTTCGATACCCGTACTGGAAAAGTACCGTTCATTGCTAAAACCCCACCAGGTTATGAGAACATCGGTGTAGGCCTTCTCAAAGACTCTTTGTTAATGGGTACTTTCCCCATTCCACCACCCGACCAACATGATCTCCACCTCGATTCACGAAATTCCTACATCTCATGACCCATGGATAGTACCTAACCCTGGAGATCATCTTCGTTATGACGACGAAATGTCGTTAAGTCCGGTTGAATCCACCTATCAGGCCATTCAATCGGCAACTCCTTCTACCCCCTCTCTTGGTGAGTTATCTCCAGATCCATTCCATGTCATTTTTCCCACCGACGAAATGATCATGTCTGTCATGGAGGACACCCCTTGGAACGATGGACATCATCGTTACATCCTCTTTCTGGAGCAACATACCATTGAGAACTACCAACGGATCTCGACCCCATCGACCGTTTTCATCATCTCAACCGTTCCCGAGTCCACACACGATGTGTTTTTCGAAGGGAACTTAAGCAATATCTCGCCCACTATTCCCCTCGACATATCCATCAAACCTGGAATTGTCGAAAATGTCCATATCGGAGCTTCGTGTTCCCCTGATGAAATCGTCACCTATACATCCCTTTTCAAAGAGTTTCATGACATCTTCACCTGGAGCTACGAAGAAATGTCGGGTATCGACCCCAACATTGTGATACATGAGAACAAGACATACCCCGACGCTAAACCCATCCGGAAACGACTTCGTCCAGTTCACCCATGTAAAGAGGCTGCTATCAAGCTCGAAGTCGAGAAGCTTCTCAAAGCCGACTTTATTTACCTGGTGGCCCTCACTGACTGGGTTTCCAATCTTGTTCCGATCGACAAGAAACAAGGCACAATCCGTGTATGCATTGATTATAGGGATATCAACAAAGCTTGTCCCAAAGAAAACTTTCCTACCCCCTTCGTTGATTAGATTGTCGACGATTGCGTCGGAAGTGAAATCTTCTCCCTGATGGATGGTTTCTCCAGGTATAATCAAATCAACATTGTTCCCGAGGATCAACATAAGACTGCTTTTATTTGTCCTTGGGGTAATTTTGCCAATCGAAAACTCCCTTTCAGTCTCAAGAATGCTGGAGAAACTTTTCAACGCGCTATGTCTTATGCCTTCCATGATATCAATCACATCGTGCAACCATATCTAGATGATTTACCTGCTCACTCAATGCATTGAGTCGATCATCCAACCCACCTCCGAGCCATTTTCGTCCGCTGTCGGTTTTACTGTATACGTTTGAATCCTCACAAGTGTGTTTTCTGCGTGGAATCCGGCCACCTTCTAGGCTTTATTGTTTTGCGTCAAGGGATCAGGGTGGATCCTTTAAAGGTTGAGGTGATCCTTAATCTCCCTCATCCTTCTACACTTCGCCAGTTACAAAGTTTGCAGGGAAAAGCAAACTTTCTTCGTCGTTTTATCCCAAATTACGCCGAGATAACTCGTCAATTTACGCGGCTCCTAAAAAAGGGGTCTGAGTTCGTCTGGGATATCATCTCAAACAAAGATTTTGAATCTTTGAAATTGTCCCTAACACATGCTCCTCTTCTCTTTCCCCCCGATTACAGTCGCGATTATTTCCTCTACCTTGCCGCCTCGGATTACACCATTGGTATGGTTCTCATCCAAGAGGACGATGCTAACGACAAACATGTTATCTATTACTTGAGTCGAAGTCTAATGCCTACCAAAACCAAGTATTTACATGTCGAAAAACTGGCCTTGGCAGCCGTCCAAGCCGTCCAACACTTCTGGCACTATATCCTCTCTCGCAAGACTACAGTGATTTCTAATTGCAACCCTATGCAACACATTCTCACACGTCAATTGCTGGGGGGAAAATATTCCAAATGGATCGTGATACTCCAGGAGTTTGACTTGGAATTCGAACGCGCCAATTCCAAGAAGTCCTTAGTGTTTGCTAAGTTGATATGCGACTTTCCCTATTCGGAAACAGAAAATGTAGCAGCAGATTCATTACCCGATGAACCCCTTTTCCTCATCAACTCTGATGATCTTTGGTATGGAGATATCATTATATATCTCCAAACCCAGACTTTTCGTCCAACTTTGTCTAGTAATGACCGACGTCGAATATGATACCAAGCCCGTCAATATATTATCCTCGGGGATACTCTTTATCGTCGAGGGATTGACTCTGTTTTTCGACGCTGCCTAACGTTCGATGAAGCCGATAAATATCTGAATGAATGCCATTCTGGAGCCTATGGTGGTCATATGTCTAGGTATGCTATTGTCCAGAAGATCTTACGAGCAGGGTATTTTTGGCCTTCTTTATTTAACGACTACATAATCGTCGTTCAAAAGTGCCATGCTTGCTAGACCTATAATCACAAGATACGGTCACATCCCGCTCCTCTTCACCCTGTGGTCTTTGTTGGTCCCTTTGTGAAATGGGGCATCGATTTCATGACATGTCACCCCCACTCAGTCGGGGGGCATGGATACATTATTGTAGCCATAGATTACTTTACGAAATGGGTCGAGGCAATGTTGACATTTGACAACACTGGAAAGACCGCAACATTATTCATTTTTAATCACATCATAGCTCGTTTTGGTGTCCCCTAGGCTATCGTCACTGATCATGGTAGCCACTTTAGAAACTTCATGATGTCCGAACTTACTGAAAAGTTGGGTCTTCGCCATGAAAATTCAACGCCCTATTACCCACAAGCCAATAGCCAAGTTGAAGCAATTAACAAAGTTCTCATAACTATGCTCCAACGAATGATAGGGATTCACAAAACAAGTTGGTACACAATGTTGTTTTCAGCATTGTGGGCTTATCGGACATCCGTCAAGTCCGCTACTAGGTTTACACCTTTCCGGTTAGTCTATGGTTTGGAAGCCATTCTCCTGATTGAATGCGAGATACCCTCTTTAAAACTAGTTGTTGAACTCCTACCAAACACTTCTGCTGAGGAAGAACGTCTATTGTATTTTATGCAATTAGACGAAACTCAACGTGATGCTACCCTAGTCATAGAAGCTCAGAAAAAACGTGTCAAGGCCCAATACGACAAACATGTCAAGCCTCGCGTTTTCTCCGAAGGAGATCTCGTTCTCCTCTATGAACAAGATCAAGATATGCTAGGAGTTGGAAAATTCGAAGCCATGTGGCGAGGTCCTAATATCATTAGACGAGTGTTGGAAAAAGGGGCTTATGAGTTAGTAGATTACAATGGTATCCCTTTGAGTGAAACCAGGAATGGGTTGTACTTGAAGAAGTACTATGCATAAAATCACTTGTGCACGAGTACTTGTATTTTTATTGTTACATACTTCTTGTGTGTTACTGTAGCTTGCTTTTGTCGTTATCTGGTCTCTTCCCTTATGTGACGTTGTGTTTGATTTCCAGATGTTGGAGTCTTCGCTACCCTACATTGGCTTCGCTGATGGCGCTAGTCATAGTACTCAGAACCTTGCTTTCGTTGCATGGGCAATTTAAGCCCCTACAAATGAACTTGTCTCCTTACGAGGTGTGTGTCTCGATCGTGCGACCAACAATATTGCAAAGTATAGCACTGTTATCGAATTGTTGATTGATTTTATCTCGCTCGAAATCCGTCATTTGGTTGTGTGACTCAATTCGCAGCTTGTAGTACTCCAGTTAAGTAATGTCTATACTATTCGAAGTCCTACTTTGTTACAGGTGTATTTGTGAATTCGCCTCTTGGAACGTTATTTTGATTATATTGAATATCAATATATTCCTAGATGTCTAAATACATTAACTGATGCATTGGCTAACTATGTATTAGACAGACATTTGGATCATTTATAAATCAATCACATCAATTTTCAC
>SNQJ01S0039342.1:105655-116182 GCA_010110895.2 Picea sitchensis
GTGTGTGTGTGTGTGTTGGGGTGGCATTACCACCCCTTTTTGTTACTGATGCTTCTTTCGAGATCAAGCAGTTCTGTAGGTTATGCCAGAGATGTTGAGGTTCTCATGCGCTCTGCGGTGAGCACATGTCCCCAAGTTGGAGCCAGAGTTTATCCCCACTTTTCAGAGATAACTAGGAGATCATGTCTCGAGGCCCACAGGTCCTAGACAGGGAGTACGAAGAGCAAGATTTACCTAAGCATGGCCCTGGAGGGCCCACCTTTTCTTCTTCCATTGTATTTTTCTTGATAGTAGCAGCATCATCCATCACCATCAGCTTGGTCCTGTATCAGAAGAGGTTCTTTCTCCATGAGGTAATTGGTCCAGGTATCATGGTATGTGTCACTTTTGATCATTGAAACCTTTAAATATATGCATCTGATTCCCAACACTTGGATCTTACATTTTCCCACTTGACCATGTTTGGGGGGGTTGACAGGGTGCCCTAGCAATCCCGTGTCTGTAGGTTTTGGTTTTCCACTTGGGGATTTCTTAAAAGGCCATCGTTTGTTCCCATAATAGAACCACTCTTACATCTTGTTTCCCACTCACCTATCCCATTCCCCTTGTCCAGGCATTGGGTTGACCTATTTTAGGACTACACCTTACCTTGTGGGAAGAAGGGGCTAAAGGCCCAGAAGGTAAAAGCAAGTTGGTAAAAGATAAAAGCCTAAAAATAAACCTCGAGATGCTTCGCCCAGGGATCCCCGAGAAAGCGATAAAAGGATTCTCGGCAAGAAACATGAGGGACCCGGGAAAATAATAAAACAAGACCTAGTCAGAGGATAGGGGTTCACATCACGAGCCAACCTATTAGGTCCATGGGTACCTAGCAGTATGACATTGCCACCAGCTGGTTACCACAGCAGGGTAGTGACTCTTGGTTGCATGGCCAAGGGAAAGGGGGTCTCATCACGATCTAGCCTTCTCATTTCTGTGAAATTACTTGTGGGTAACACTCTCAACTCTAGTCACCATGCCAAGGCAGTCTCCCCTGATTAGCTCTTGAACAAAAAAGATAAAAAAGAATAAAATAATGAAAAAAAATAAAGGCAAAAATGGGCTTGGAAAGAATGCATCCATGACAGGTACAGCTCGCCTTCTACAAAGGCACCCATAGGTAACACTTATGCATCCTTGGCCCTCACTGCACCGACATGCTTGGACATCCCCTGACCACGTCACCTCACTGCACCCACATGCTTGGACATCCACTGACCACGTCACCTCACTTACATGGCTTGGATGAGGTCTTTCTGGGAACTTTCCTTTTCCTATGGACACTAGCCCAATAGGATGCCTTGTCCTTTTCCTTAGACTTGTATCGCAAGCTTGTGTAATGTCTTTGAGTTGTTAACTGATGTATTAGGGATTTTTATGCATATGTTTAAAAATATTAATGATTAGATGTGATTGACATTGCTATGATCCCTATGACTGATAAGCCCATGGATGGCGTAGCCTTTGATGTGTAGGACTATACCTGACGGGCAGGTACCATTTGGACCGGTACACATGGGGAGATGATCAGTTCGGACATCCATGGGGCTGAAGGGCCCACCAGGTGGATGCTGAGACCCATCAGCGAGCAGAGACAGAACAGAGGCTGGTCAGAGGCTTTGCACCAAACAAGAAGAGGATGTTCCACCAGAGGCACCCTGGCACAACTTGACCTAGGGGGGTTGAGCCCTTTTCAGTGAAACGTTGGCCTTGGGAGGCCTAGGACATCACCACCTTGACCATGACATAACTTAGTATCATGGACATTTTGGGGGACATATTAGGCAGCAGTGGCACATGTGGTAGGTTGGAGAAGCCCAAGGAGGTCTAACGTTTTGCTCCAAGATGCCCCATCTTCCCAAAAAGGGGCTAACGTCTCCCCTAGAGGGGATTTTACTCTCTTTTCAGCTTGATTTAGGATTTTTATTTGAAAATTTAATGTAAAACAGTATGATTTTGATAATTTGGCCTTGTCAGCCTTTTACCTGAACTAAAATGTAAAATTAGGTCAAGGTTTTGTATAAATGAGAGATTTTCACTCTCATTTAAGGATCATGACTCATTCACTCCATAAGGAGGTCTAAAATTTGCACCCTATATTGGGTATTTTACTGATTTAGTGAGGTGCACTTGTGGAAGGAAGAAATTTCTTGGAATTTATGGTGTTTCTCTTGAAGGAAGGTGTTACAACTAGGGTTTGCATGATTATTTCTTGATAAATTGTAAGTATTTTTCTGCAAAACTTCTTGATTGAATGGTTGTAGTCTTATTTCCTTACATGTATTTATAATATTTTGAATCAAAACCCCAGGTGACAATCACACAAGTAGGTCCTTGTCTCAAGTCCCCTAAAAGAGAAACTTTTCAGCCATTGAAGAAGGAAAGAAGCTATCCTTTGCTACACTCTTCTCCTTTTGTTCCCTTATTGCTAGTCGTGCTTTCCAGAGGTCAACAAGGAGGAGACGTCCTAGGCTTGGGTTATCTACATCTAGGGCTATTTTTATTCTAGGGTTGATGATAGAGCCTTGTTGTAGTAACACTCTCCCTCATTACACTCTCTTGTCTTGATTTTATTCTTTATGCTAGTTGTTTTTGCCAAGTCAACCTAAGGAAGGAAGAGAGAGCACGAGGCCTTGATTTAGCAACACCGGAGTTAGCCTCTCTCCCTAGGGTTTTGATTCTGAGGCCCTGCCATAGTAGCACTTCAGAGCTTTTCCCTCTAGTCCTTAGTTGTCCTCCTTCAACCCTTGCGTCCTCTACTAAATTGACTCCATTCTACCTTGAGGCACTGATCCTAAGACCTCCAKCTTTGAAGTAAGACCTTGATCACAACACTCTCAAAACCCTTGAATTTCAAAAAATCCCTAACTACACTAACCCTAGCTCTAGCTAACCCTACTAACCCTAGTTGTTGACATCATCATTGGTTATTACATCTTTATTGCAGCAACGTTTTGTCTTTTGAGCAATTGAATGGTGATTTAGGCATAAGTTAATTGAAGTGTTGGTTTATTACATTGAATGCCACATCACTTTAATAATTATTGATGAAGTGATATGATTTTTTATTGCTATTGATAAACATTGACTCCGTTAATATTCATATTCAAATTTATTATAAGTTCATCAGATAGTTCTTGATTGATATGAATTACTAACCAAAGCCTGCATATATCAGTTTATTATTGCTTTGTTCTCGGGCATGGATTCTACTTGGTTATTGCTTCTAGTTATTTTTATTAGCTATAAAGTCAGACTATCTGTTTTGGTGGTGATATGTGAAGGGGGAAACTTGTCATTGTCTGATTATCCTTTAGCCTCTTCAAAGCCCCAGGTCACCGGGGATGTCTCCCTTGGGCCTCATCTCCCTAAAGAGAAAGAACTATCCCATCATGGTGACATTGGGTGGGATAGGTTCTTGTTACGCCAGTTTGGCTTTCTACTTTATAGACTTTCTTCCTAGCTACAAATTGTGCGATAACAGGGCCTCAAAAGGCCTCAAAAGTTGTCGAGCGTGCCAACTAGCACCAAAACGTTCTCATTCCAAATCCTCACCAATGACGTCAAGGGTCAATATGATGATGTTAGGGGCCTTCAAGGGCCAATGTAATGGTGAAAGGGAAAGACCCCCCCAGTTCTAGGCTTGTCAGAGTGTCTCAGGGGAAACATCCTTCTTCTTTCCTAGTGCCATCCTCTAGTGTCTTTTTTCCCCTGGTTGGGGTCACAACATCCATCTAGTGGGATTTTAGCCCCATGGAGGTTTGATCTAATCATCTCCCCATATATACCTATCCACTGGGAATGGTCCTGCAGTAACATCACCTACAGCCTATAACGTGTTATTTGGAGATATGGCAGATGAAGAGGGGAGTGCAAACAATAAAACAGAGAAATTTGGATTCCCAATATTATACATTACTAGAGATGTTGGAATGGTCCTACAGTAACAATAAGAACTTCACGGAAATGAGAAGGTTGGCTCGTGATGAGACCCCCTTTCTCTTGGTTATGCCACCAAGAGCCACTACTCTAGTTTGGTGACCAGATAAATGGTAGTGTCATACCACTACATGCCCATGGACCTAATGGACCGGCTCATGATGAGACCTCCCATCCACTAAGTAGACCTTGAGTTTTGTTTTATCTTACTGAGAAGACTTTTATTTCTTTTTCGGGAATCCCTGGGCGAAGCATCTCAAAGGTTTCATTTTGGATTTTAACTTTTGTCAGCTACCTTTACCCCCAGGGCCTTTATCCCCTTCTTCCCATAAGGCAAGGTACAACCCTTCCTAGAGTGGAAAACCCAATGCCTGAACCAAGGTAGGGGAAGATGAGAGGGATAATGATGAAAAATGGAAAGTCTGGAAGGAATGGATGATGACCTTTCATAGACCCACCTAGTGGCAACTCATCCTAAAGGGAACTAGCTTACTAGGGCATTTTGTCACCCTCCCCCGGGTATGAACAAGTTAAAGAGCATAATTTCCAAGAAAACGTTATGAAACAAAGGAGAGTTCAATGCAACATATTCAAATGATTTGAAAATCAATCAGAGTGATGCATACCATGATACCTAGACTCATTACCCCATGGAGCAAGACCCACTGCTACTTCAGAATTAGGTCGGTGGGATGGATGTTGTTGTTGTTGATAGATAGGATGCAATGAAGAAAATATGATCCCTTTGGGGCCAAGCTCAAGTTGTATGGCTCTTAGTACTCTATGTCTAGGACCTGTGGGCCTTGAGACATAATATACTTAGTTATCCCTAGGATAGGGGACAACAAGCTCATGTATGATGAAACATGGAGATCCAACTCGTTCCTAGATTTGTAGAATAAAAACACACACTACATCATTTAGTCTACACAAACACTAAAGCATTTAATCAACTGATTGTTCTCACGTACTCACACAAATATTTCAAGAAACTACTTAGAAATCATTTCACTTAGAAACCTTATATTGCAGACAAAGCTTTCACTCAATTAAATTTACCACACATCTATATGACCTGCTATCAACTATGTCACTGAAACATAACAAGAATGAAGTTAGATGTTGTGATTAAATAGAGAGTTATTCTATTCACACACAGAAAACTAGAATTACATTTACAACTAAATACAAAGAGGCTTACCTTGATTGGGTTAGTGGGCCCTTTCTATACCAACAACGAAGCTCTTAAAAGTAACTTACAGAAGAGAAGGTTTAAATACACACATATAATCCATAAAATATAATTATATCATTACTTCAGAAAAACAGAGGTACAATCCATAGTCTTCAAGAACCAATTTTAAAGCATAACAATGCTTAATTCTATCTCTACCATTTACAAGTCTCTCGCTTTAAAGAGAAACAGTCGTTACAATCAAAGTTTGAAGATAACATCAAATACTTGCACAATTATTACAATTCATGGATGTATCAATTTTTAAGGGAACGATTTCATCCTCATGATACGAAATGCATGAGTGATGAAATGTATCGTGGTCTTCAATGAACGAAGAATGTTCGAACCAACAATTTCCTTGGACCCATCGAGAACAATCTCGTTCAAACATTCAAGCCCAAAAATTCGGAATAGGTATTGGATGTGCACAACTGGAGCAAAATACTGGTACAGGATGCACATAGTCACATAACTCAGTACGGGATGCACACAGTCGCACAACTCGGTACCAGATGCACATAGTCATATAAGTCAGTACTGGAAGAGCGTAACAATCGGTACCAGATGAACTCAACAACAGGTATTGTACGATCGTGAGGATAGGTACCGAATGGGCGCAAAAATAGGAGTTGTTGTCATGAAGTCCGATATGATCATTCAAAGTAATTAGAGAGATTTAAACATCGGTTATTCAATCCAAATCATTAAGAAATCATCATAAATCATGATTAAACATAAGTTACCTCATATGCACACAATAATTACTAAAGGACATGTATGTTGAGGAAAATAGACAGAGAGTGCATATGTATTAGGAAAAATTGGTCAGGATATGGGGAAATATAAGGCAATTGGAGGTGACAAAAAGGAGGCTCAACAGGCCTCTTTTATGGGTTAAACCCCTATTGTTGATGCTTGGGTATTTTGTTGTGTCAAAAAGAGGGTATAAGGTTTTGAGTCAAGAGAACAATCAGGAAGGTATGGTTTGGTGGTGGAAGGATCTATGGAATCTCAATGCACCCCTTAACCCATAGTATATATGTGGCTACCCCTCCATAATAAAGTGTTAACATGGGAGTTCCAGTTAGAAGAAAAATACAAGGAACTATAAAATGCTCACTATGCAAACACCAAAAGAAACCATAGACCATTTGCTTATTTATTGTCAATACATAAGGTTGGTTTAGGATGGATACCAAAACCATCACCATACCATGTGCATCAATAATGTGTATCAACCATCTACCAGAACTTGTACCATACCATGTACATCAACCATGTACCACAGCCTATACCATATTATGCATCAACCATGTACCAAACTTGTACCATATCATGCATCAACTATGTACCAAAACATGTACCATACCATGTACCAATATCACCAAGAAATGCCTCTAGCAATGTACCATATCATCATCAACTCATGAACCATAACATCACCAAGATGTGTCTCAATATCACCAATAATGTACTATAAGATATGCCAAGTGTAGGTACCATGACATCAATGGTGATCATCCAACCATATACCTATATCATATACCATGTACCAAGATCACAAATATGTACCTATAACAACCATGACATATACCAAACTAGATACAAAGGTACCATAACATCACTCAACCATGTAGCCAAGATGTACTTCAAACCATGTGCCTCAAGCATATGCAAACATCCATAAACCATGTACCAAGAGATGTATCTCAAACATGTTCCATATCACTCATGATATTCCTCAAGAATATACCATACAACAAAACCATATGCCAAGTATCCAAGATGTGCCTCAAGGAATATACCAAAACTCACAAAGACGTACCTCAAGTATGTGCTAAAACTTCCAAGATGCAAGCCTCAAAACACATAGAATAGCATACCTTTATATTTTGTAGAACCTGGTTGCATCACATCTCATACCATACCTTCCTAGGCATCAGTAACCTGGTACAAGCATCCTCTCCAAATTTTCCCTAGCCTTGCGAGACTAAGACTAGTCAACTAGCGAGGCCTTGCGGGACGAGGGTCCTACAACCCGTGGGGTGCCTTGCGGGACACCTGTAATGTGAGCTACAGGGGTCATCCAAATTAGGGTTTCACAAAAAACCCTTGCTCTCCTCTACAATCCTAAAACTTTATCCTTCACACTTCCTTCATTGCCTCATACTCACCATATCAGATTCACCAATAGATCACTTGCTCACATAGATGATATTCAGTAAATTGTGTGTGTTAATGTACTTATGAGAGGTATCTTGTTGTGTATTTATACCTTGCCAAAGTAACTTATTTCCTTAACTTTAGGGGTAACCTGTGCTTTCTTATTACAACCACTTTACCCTTTAATTAATGACTTGCAACTATTTAGGGGATTTTTAACCATTCTTCAGGGCTTCCAACTTCATGACCTCATAAATCCTCAACCGTGAGGAACTACATGACGTACCACCTACCGTTGGAAATGACATGACAAGGAATATCCATATATGAGTGTGTTACTTGAATTTAAATGGTCCTTCTTGTCCTTATTCCTCAAACAACTTCGATCTTCATGACCACACCTCTCAAGCTTCTTGTAGACTACACCCATCACAACTGTTGACATCAATGAAAACCAACTATCCAACAACATCAATGACAACCAACTATCCAACACTAGTTAGGGGCACCGGAATATATGTGGAGAAAGTGGTATTATGTTCATGTTTGATTCTCATTATTTTTAACACAAATCAGATCTAGAGGGAGTATCTAACAACTACTCTAAGTTGATGGCATTTGAACTCTTGTTGAAGATGGAGAAATATAAGGTTGTGACAGAACTCTAGGTGTTTGGAGACTCCACTATGGCCATCAATTGGATAATTGGTAAGTTTAGGATGGGAAATATGTTTTTACAACCTATTATGAAGCAAGTAAAAATAATGGCACTAGTCTTTGAAAAAATATTTTTTCATCATGTGTACCAAGGACTCAACAAGGTAGCAGGCTCCATATCAAAGAAGGATTATTGATGGACTACAATGAAGGATTGTAGGTGGAGGTTAAGGATGGAATATTCCATACAAGCCTCCCAGTGGTAGTGAATGGGAATTAAGAAAATTAAATGTTCTAAGCTTAGGAGTTGTCTAAATTTGAACAAGTGGTTTTTATTTCAAACTAATAATGCAATGAAAAGACAATAGTATTGGAATGAATGTCTTGGTTTCTACATGCGAAATTCTATAGAATACTTTTGATGAACTCATGATTGCTATTTTTGGAATCATTAGTAAGAGGAGGAACAAGAGACACACTGTTTGTATATGGTGCAGTCATCATGGTTATCCTAGAGACTACATGTTCTACAAGTGCTTAAGTGCATTTGAAAATGGTGCTACAAGGATTGTTATAATATAACTACATTGTAGTGATCTAGACAATTAGTTTTAATTTGAAATTATGAGTGCAATGACAAGACTGCAGTCTTGAAATGATATTCTTGGACTCTATAGGTGCATAGCAAAGTGCATTAAAAAAGGGTGATGCAAGGAGTTATAGATCTTCTACTACATAGATATTTGAATAGTTATAATTTGAAATTGATAGTGCAATGTCAAGAACATAGTCTAGCAATGGTTGTCTTGGAATATATAGGTAAAATATTGACTTACAATTTTGATGAATTCGCAATATCTATTTTAGGAGGTGACATGATATGTAAAGTCTAGAGAATTAGAAATGTCAAAATAAGAAAAGTTATTTAAGCCTTTAGCAAGGCAAGGTAGAAAGGAGGCCCTTTTTTTCCTTTTGGGAACTCTTTTGTCTTTTGGAATCATGAATGTTGAAACAAGCATGTACACATTGTACACCTTTTAACAAAGATTTATGACTTTTTTATAAGGAAAATAAATAATATTGTGATGAATTACAAAACATTATACTACAATTACAATCAAATAGTCACGACAAATTATAATATCCTTACAAATTAGACACACATAATATTATGACAAATTACAACAAAAGATATCATATTGATACTAGATTAGCATAATATCACAACAAATTATACTAGAATATTCAAAAAGTTGCGACACGTTTTAGATTCTTACAAAGTATATGAGCATATAATATAACAGCCAAAAATGACAAGTTATTATTAGATAAGCATGGTATTGGGATAAATTAGGAAAAATTATAAAACAATCAAAAAGTTACAAAAACTTATAATATTCTTCAGTTACAAATATAAATTTCAAAAAAATATTTAACTTGATGATATGTCGTTAATTATGTCATGTAAAAACAAAAGAAAAATGACTTGTATTATATTAGTTTCAAATTTACTAACGACCATTATTTCGACCCATATTTAGATCATTATAATGAAAGAACTATCAACCACAGTTTCAACCAATATTTTAACTTGCATACTTGTCTACGAAATTTAGGTTGAAATTATTAAATATGTAAAAGTGGTAAAAATAAATGCTCAAATTTTGACCAAAATTGGAAACCTGATAATTGCCTTCCACAATTAAGAGCAACAAAAGTACGTAATTACATCTTAAGTTTTTTTTTGTTGGAAACCTAATCCATTATGTTATGGCATTATTCACTTATGAACGAATATGAAAACTCAAGTGAATAGGAATTGTTATTGGGAGTCCAAGAAACCCAATGGAAAAGGAATTCAAATATCATGATAATGTATTTATATGTGTATTATATTAATGAAAAGTGTATCATGTTATATACATTTGTGTGCATTCTAACCGTGGTATCAGAGCGCCTTTAGTTCTTAGGGCCTTAATTAACCTATGGTAGATGTCCATATCTTAGTTTTCCTTGTCCAAAAATGTCTATCTCATTTATTTCCTTACAAATTTTCAATTCTCGTGTAGAAACATACCTCTTTCTTCCAACTGTCTCTCTGCAACTATGCCATCCTATGCCTGCAAATTTGTCTCGTGCACAAATTTTGGTGTTATATCTGAGAATTTTTAATTATTCTCGCATATAGATTCCCATATCTCTCCTTCCCTGGGCATTATATTCTATCTCCAACGCACAGATACATTCCCCACCTTGGTTTCTCACTTTGAGATCTGTATTTGAGATCTTTGATATCATATCTATCTCTCCATTGTTACTTTGTGGTTCAAATTCTAAGCTCATTTCTTGTCGGAATTCAAATTCTCTTGTTTTTCATTCACACAGAACCATACCTTGGAGAGAGGAAGATAGCTTCTGATCTAGGTGGATATCGGTGGCCACCCACCTTTTCTGACTGGCTCAAAACAGTTTTCTGGCAATTTTGACAATTT